>VZRR01011205.1:0-81995 GCA_013398015.1 Oreocharis arfaki | reverse complement strand
CGGGAAGCGCTGCCGCCGGCGGAGCGCCGCGTCGGGGGCGTAATGACAGCGGCTCCTCAGCCCCGTGTGTGCTCTGTCTTGGAGGTTCCATAAATGAGCGAAAACGCCTCGAAAGAGCCCAGTGCCCTGGCGTGCAGTAGCCATTCTTCGGGGAGGGGGAAATAATGAATGTAGGGGTCTGTGGAGTGCCATCCCCAGCCGGTGTTCTCGGTACAAGCGAGGTGTGCAGTTTGGGGAGAAACCGGTTTGTTTGGGTTGCAGGCGTGGAAGGAGTAGGAAGAGGGTCGTGTTTTCCCTCCCTGAGCTGAAGAGATATTACTGTTGGCTTTTATGAGCTGTTGGAAGAGCCCCTAAGTACGATAATGAGGTTGCCGCCCCCACCCGCTGGCTCAAGGGTATCTTGTTCCTGAACAGATCAGGCCCTCCATGGTGTGTTTATAGCTTCTATAGAGCTGGAACAGGGAGTGTCAGCGGGGCAGGCTGATGGAAGAAGATACTAGCTGTTTGAATTTTTGCTGTGTTCTTGGAAATACTGTCACTTCTGCCCTGGCACGTAATATTCCTGTTCTACAACAAGCATAAATAATGATTTATAAATAGATGCATTTGTTTATATTGTTCCCCATGTAGCCACACAACTGTTTACGTTGTGAAATGGATTGCTTCATTTCGCATTAGCTTATCAGTGCTGGCCCAGGAGTGGCTAAGCTGAAGTTACACGTTCTTGGGCAGAGTGCTACCGGAGAGATTACATCAGTAGTTTAAACTTCTGGTGGCTGGCCTGTCTGTGTGTGCTTCTTCTCGCAGGCATGGGAGGCTAGTGAAGGAGTGATCAGGGGGGTAAAAGAGTGTGTGGGGTTATAGTACGGCGAGGGGGAGATTTGTGCCTTTGATGAAAATGCTTGGTTTATACTTAAATGGGACTTTACAGTGCAGGGAAACTTAGATTATTTTTTCCTGGCAGTGAGGTATGAGTCAAAGTGACCTGACATGAAGTTTGTTAAATATCCAAGAGAAGCAAGATCGAGTGAGAAGAGTGGTGGTAGGAGGGAGAAATAGTTCCTTTTGTCTAGGAGTGTCTTGAAAAAGACAGGATTTTCCCCACCACCATCCTTGCCTCCCCGGGATGAAATTTTATTTCTTTACTTCCCCCTTTTTTCCTGGCCATCATGTCCCATTATCATTATCCACTTTTGCAATCTGTGTATTACGAGGGGGGAAAAACCATCTGTGATTGAAATGATACTACAATGATGGGTGTTTCAATTTGATATAACTGCTTTCAATAAGCCATCCTTTACGTAAAACAGAGGGTTGGTTTCCCCTCATTTCTAAATCACCATGATTCATATCCTAGGAGCTGCTAGATCAAATCATATTGTCTGCAGTTATTGTAGATTGTTGCCCTTGAAGCACAGTATTGTAAGTTACCTTCACTTAGAGATTGTTTTTTTGCCTAATTCAGTATTTTAAGGCAATCATTTGTGGGGGGGTGGGAAGACTATATGTTTGCTTCACTTTTTTGATTTTAAGTGTGGAAAGGTTTTTTTTTTTTCTCCCCAGTACTACATTCCAAGTATTTGTCACATTTCACGTGGGGGTTTTTTTATAACTTCTGACAACTTTTCTTTCAGTTAAGCCAAAGGACAAGGCTGCTGTCTTACACGTGAGTTTTGGCTGCACTGTCATACAGTGGCTATGGATGGCTTCAGTATATCTGGTGTATTTGCAAGAATGCTCTCATAGGCTGGCAGAAAACTCGTTTGCCCTCCCAGTGCTGATTCAGGGAAAAATAATGGTTCTGATCATCCTGCAGCCTGGTCAGCAAGCACAGACCTCTTCTCTCCTAGAGAGATCTGATGCAGCAGGGGAATTGGCACCTGTTATACTTACCACCATATTTGCTGTGGATTAGAATCAGTAGTTATGCAGCTGAATTAGTAGTCTATGGTTTGATTAGAAGACTTGCTTTTCACTGTGTTCTTTTTTGCATCTTGAATTACAAAAAGGAAATGGAAAACAATTACAAACTAACCCACCACTCAGTTTGAATGGTGTAGTGATACTGCTGTGTCCAACTTAGGCTGTGGTCAGCTGTTCTTTTTTAAGGCAGGATCCTTTTCTGTTTTGCTTTCCAGAAACAAGCTCGTAAAACTCATCTTTCCCTGACCTTCTGAAGGAGATTAGACAAAAAGATCATAATGATAATGTCTGTTTTTCACTTCTGATGGCTGGGAGGAGCTGTTGAAAATATACTTGCTCCTCTGGCTGCGTGCTGGAAAGTGGTAGGAACGGGTTTTGTATTTCTTAATCAGCTGGGATCAAAAATGCCTACATTTTTCTGCATATGCAGTCAGCAAATTCTGGAGCTGGCAGTGATAGCACAAAATGGATTTTCAAATAGTGTGATTGTTTGCTGATGGTGCCATTTATAGTGGTAACACCATGAGTGTCTTTTCTCAAAAAGGCTGAAGAAAATGAGGAGCAGAGAAAGTGAACCAATATGTCTGGTAACTTTTTGTTTACCGTGGGGAAAAAATATCTTGTCAGATGGTTCAAGTCTTGGCATGACTATGTTATTTCCTTCTTACAGCAGCATTTTCATGTTTTCATTCAAAGAATAGCAAGTGAGTGGTAGCTTGTTGCATTGAAGCACCTTGCTGTTGTCCTCCAAGTATCACCATGACAGTTTAATACAACTACGTTGTGTTTATATTGAATGGAAATGACTTGTGATTGAAGAAATACACTGAAGCTTATTTAATATAGACTTTTTCTTCTTTGTGATCTTCAGTGCATCATCTGAAATATTTCAGAGTGTAGATGGGTCTTGCAGGTTGTCTGGAAAATAAAATTCTAACTTACCAGGTTCAGGCTTAATTTTTTTCATTGCATACAGATGTTCAGCTTTGTTTGCACTGATCACAGCTTTGCTTGTGAGCAGTCAGATTTCGTAGTTTTGGAGTCTTTATTCTTGAATTTCACTTGGAAATTTTACTGACTGTTCTGTTTCTGGAGTACTTGGTTTATTTCCTGTAACAATAAAACTCCAGTATGAACTACAAGCTATGAAAGCTATCACTATGGTTCTTGGAGACAGTTTCAGCTGACCAGCCTTTGTCTCAACTCCAGTCCCTAATAAATAGATCATGTGTAGGATAAGAATTGTACACCATTCTACACATCTAGTCCCTGTAAAGTACTCTTACATTTAGCCAGGAATAGGAAATATAAGGAATATTAAAATGAATTAGGAAAATATATTGAGGCAAAAATCCATTATTGGCCCTTGATAGTCTGGTACATGATCAGCTTCTTCCTATGTTTATTATTTGTCATTGCTGTTTAACTGTTTATTTGCTTCATGTTTTATCACTGATGAGGATCTGTGTGTGGATTTTATAATCTCACAGATATTAATTTCCTTTTATGTATACTTTTATATATGTATGTATATAAAACATATGCTATATGCAATATTTTCTGTAATGTATGTATATGCATACATATTTTTTACTCTTTCAGTACTCTAAACAGCGTCTGATGGGGGTAGGTCTGACAGAAGCATCAGAAGTGGTTGCATGCTGTCCTACACAATGTTTTCAGTCAGGGCTGCCTCCCTGCACTGACCACACAGGATGGCTGTGGTGATATGGATGAGCAGTCTGTTCCTTGCGCAAATTCGCCCTCCCTTTGGTGATAGGAGGGAGGGGTCTTGCTGCATTCTGTAAAGCAGCTGTATTTTTCTGGGCTTGATGCTTCAGACAATGTTTGTCCTCTTTTTTTAAGTCTGGGTTTCCTTCTCTTACAACTTAAGGGAGACAGTTTTTCCTTCATCTCTCTATTCCCGTATTAAGAAATACATCCATCCAGACAGAATGAGAGCAATGCTCTGCGACTTGTGTGGTCAGGCTTATGTCTCCAGTGCAGTCTTTTAACAGAAACTGCAAGTTCAAGACCACGCTATTTGCAGTCAGTGCATGTATATTTTTAGCCTGGTTTTCTGAGGAGATAGAGATTGTGTGCAACTCTCTGTGAATGTCTGACTTTCATTCTTGCTCTTAATTTTTAAACCTTTTGAGCAATTCCAGTTGCATTTGTGAGAGGGTGGTAGCTTATTTCCAATAAATCTACACCTTTTCTGGCAGTAGGTAGCCTCAGCAGATGGAAAGATGCCTGCTGAAGGAGATATTGAAGTCTGAACTCTTCCTGCAGCTTTGACACACATTCCTAGGAAACTGGGTTTCACTGGCTCAGTTGCTTACAAATCAACTTGCATTGTGTTCGTATTTGACACTGTTTCGAATTATACTGTTCCTTCATTTCTGAATATTTTTGCAACAGTTTTGAATATGAAGAAGAGCGAGTGTTTAGTCTTTAGCCCAAGTAGCTTTATAATATGGCAAAAAGTACATGATAAGAAAGGAAAGATTCATTGGTTTTTTTTAAGGTTATTATTTTATTATCATTCTTCATACATGTCCTGCTTATGTGAATTCCAGTTTGTTAATATAATTGTTTTAACTTGTCTTTTATTAATTTTTATTTGTAATAACAATTATTTAGACACCCAGAAACTTTTCTTGTAGTTGTATTGTATAAAGATTGTTCCCCAAATGTAACAAGACTTAATAGGATGCAAACTGAAACGGTTCCATCTTATTTCTATAATTCTCCTCAATATGTGTTTTCTGTAAACAGACTCTGTGTGAACCTTTCAGTTACGCTGATCACTTTTGCACACTGGTATCTGTTGAATACATCTTGTGGTCTTTGTTTGTCTTGTCGTGCTGACTTGATTAATGTTGTACCATCATCTTCCTTCATGAATAATGTATTTCCTGTCATGCAGTTGGAGCCTAGAGGAGAAAACACCTACACCTACTTTCTTAGGTTAATTTTACGTTAGTTTTACCTTTGATGTGTGTGGTGGTTGGTAAATAAATTAGTAGCTTAAAAACAAGGTGAATGAATTGGCTCCTCCCAAGGTCCTTTGTTCTTTCATTATTGTGTATTCCCTTTTTGTTATTGCTATGGATTTTGTATTCCCCCTTCCCTTTCTTCCCTGTGTCTCCCCTTCTGGGTTGCTCTCCCCTCCCCCCTCTCCCCTTGGCCCCTGTTCCTGGCCACTCCTTCGGGTTTCCCCTATTCACCCCTGTACCTCAGCCCGCCCCTGCACCACCCCTGTGCCCTGAGACCATTGGTTCTCTTGCTCTCTCCGCCCTCCCTGTCCCCATATAAGACCCCACGACCCTCGTGTGTCTGCGTCTTTGCCTCTGGGAGTCTTCGCCTCTGGGCTCATCCTAGGACCATGGCACCTGGGATTCCCGATGCCATCTAAATAAAGCTTTTTATGTGGAACCCATGCGAAGACCCTTCTCGCCTCCTTTTCCACCGCCGCGTCGAGGAGCTGATGCTGGGGCGCGAAAGCTCCGAGCGCCTTTGACGCTCCCAGGAAAGATGTGGCCTGCCACGCCGCTGCCAAGGCGCCTTTAAAAACATTTACAACAGATGTGTACTGTCCTTACTTTTGTGGAGAAAGTGCTGACTAAAGATACATGTTGAGGGTGCATAAGGTGTGCTAGATTTGTGGAAGGGCAGACCATATTTAAATCTGAAAAAAACCCCTATCAAACCAAGCCACAACTTTTATTAAAGCTTTCCACTTTTTTTCTTTGTACTTCTGATATTTATTGACATCTTACATTTTGAAAGGTTTGCTGGTGATTTCTCTCTAATTCACTAGGTTATGCTTGTGTCAGTTACTGTTTCTTAGTTGTGTTTGTGTGAGTCTAGCTTTCTAGCAAAGCTGTAGTGACAGTATTCATTAGGTCTCACTGTTGCTGGAAAGCTGTGAGAGGTAGGATAACCACAGTCACAGCTGCAGGATGCACGTGCCAGCTCCAATGGGCTGTTGATGCTTATTCCATTTTGAGGCTTGGTCTCATTGATCCTCAGGACCAGACTTTGAGCCTGCTGGGCTCTGGATTGCTCCAAAGACCAAGCTGAGGTCATATGCTTTGTGTCTCAGGTAAAACAGAGCAGTCAGCTCTTCTTGTTAGTCACTGAGAAGTGAAATCTGTACAGGCTAAGCACAAGATGGTGGTGAACCTTGTAGTTGCTGCAGGAGCTGAAGCCACCTGCTTCCTAAAGGTGCAGCTGTCGCTCTGATGGTAAGCACTTAAAAACCTAAGTCTATGGATGTTTATGCATTCATACTCACCTGCAGGGTGTAAGTTTATCTCAAGGCTACAAGCTTGTTTGTTTCTCTTTACCATGTGATGTGTCAGTCCCTGGCCTTGGGGAGGGTTATGCTGGAAGAGTTGTTGCTGTGTGAAGCTTGCTCAAAGCAGTGCTGCTGACCCTGGCACCTCTCCATGCTGTTGTTGGCTCCGCTCTGTGTGTTTGGTTGTGTCCTGTCCCTTGTGGCTCTGAGGGAGCCATTCTCTGCAGTGTGAGTTGATCCTTCTCTCCGCTGTAGTTTTTTACCTCTGCTGCTTGTTGGAGCAAACAGCTTGGCTCCATCAAATGCTGCTGTCACTGGGCATCAGCTGTGGTGGTGTTCAGAATATGTGACCTCCCGTCACCTATCTCCTTTCTTCCGTGATGTGACATCCCACTGGAGCAGCAGCATTGGCCATTTATTTTGCATGGATATATGTCTGAAAATCCGTTCTTAAATGTTTTACCACTGACTTTTATTGAGGGCGAAACATAATAGTTCTTAGTGGTTTTGCTGTCTTACCCCTTTTGCATATGTAGAGTCACTAGGAGTGTGATAAGCCGCTTCTGTCTTCTGTTCTCTTTTGTTCCAGGTTGTCATCATCTTAAAAATAAAGTCTCACTTCAGAGGGAGCAACAAGGTAGTTCTAGCTTCAGTTCATGTTGCATATTTAGTCAAAAATCAAGGTATGACAAATTCAGATACGACTCATAAATCCAAAGAATGTGATAGTCTTTTCAGCAGACTGTCAGTTAGTGCTAAATATTTGCATCAGTCACTTCACATTTCCATTAGCTCCTTAAAAAGCTGAAGTTCACAGATTTGAATGAAATACAATGATTATGGCTGTGTTCCCTGCTTTTCGATTTAGACTACTGCTGTGAAGCTTTCTTACAGTTACAGATAAGTGTGTTTTCAGGGGCTTCTCTTTTTTGGAGAATTTACCGTTTTGCTCTGTCTTGCCTGAAAGGTCTGCATGGGTTTTTTGGGGGTTTCTTTGGTTTAATTTTGTTTCCTCTCCTCCGTGATTCTACTGTATTGGTCTTCAGACAAACACAGGCGTGTGCTTGTTACTTTTATTAATAGGAATGGTTGCTTTTGGATGGGATGATTCACCACAGCTCCCAATATAAGGAAGAGTCAAACCATCATGCCCCTTCATTGTGCTAATAATAGTGATGTACCATTTTGCGGGCAGGCAACACTGCTGTTAGTGACAGCTTCAGGAGGGATTGCTGCAAGGACAGTAGGGTCAGTGAGGATCTCTACTTCTTCCCTTTCACCTTAGTATCTTTTCTCGTGTAGCTTTATTTCTCACCCTGTGAGACTGAGCCCATCCTTTTCATTGAAATGACAGTGTATTTTCATTGTGGTATCAACCAGTTCTGATCTTGAACCGTGAAAGGGCAAAGATGGTGCTATTTTTGGAGGGGAAAAAAAGCCACAAAAACCCCTGCAAAACAAAACAGTTTTTGTGCTGTGCTGGACAGGGTGTTACTGAAATTATAACCTGGAGAGTTCTAGGGTAAAACAATATGTGCACATAAGGATGTCCTATCAAAAATTGTCTCAACTAATTTGAAAATCTACGTGTTTTTTCAATACCAAGGGACTTGTCATATGATTTCCTTAACGTGTGACTTATCCAGCCCTACTGGTTATGAAGAATTCACGGTATCTGGAGCTTTACAGAAAAGAGAGGAAATCATTCTCCTAAAAAAAAAAAAAATCTTTACAATCAAATGAACTTAAAACAAGCAGGCTTAAATGAAAGACAATATGTATCTGAGCTCTTGGAAATTGCTGAAAGGCTGCAGAAGGTTAGTATCTGACCATCAGCAAATAGGTCTTCCTGGAAATGTGTAGGAAGTGCTCTTTGTAGGAGCTGTAGACCTGAGTTTAGGCATTTCATATTAGCTAAAGTCTTTGTGTTTGCTGTCCAACTCTTTCAGTGCTTGAGTGGGAGAAAATCAGAGGTTACTCAATAAGATTGTTCCCAGACATTCATCAGGCTTTGATTTTTTTTCGTTCAGTGAAAATATGTAGAATTCCACTACCTGAAAATAGTAAATGCTGTAACAAGAAAATAAGAAAAAATTAAAACCTTGTGTTCCTATTTTATACGGACACTTAATTTTTGAATATATGCATCTGATAAAGCGTATCATGTTTTAATGTATTTTTTAAATGCTCAAGAGGGCTTTGTACCAGTACCTTCTGTGATTGCATCATTATATGCTTAGGGAGTCTGGGTGCCAAATTGACTTTCTCTTTAATTGAGGTGGCTCCTGACGCTCTAAAACTATTATATACCTACAGTGGTGGAAAGTCTGCAGGGATCGGAAAAGATACCCTCATTTAGCAGAGAGCTTTTTTTCCTGAATATACTTTTTTCATATTTCTCTAAAACAAGTTACTTTTCATATAATAATACAAAAAGCCTCCTCCAGTTTCTTGTCTTCCATATTCTTCTTCCTACTCAGCAGCCATTCAGTACATGGAAACAAGGAAATGAGGATATTTTGAAATAGGGGTACTTTGCATAAATTATTTCCAAAAATATTTTGCTGGATTTGAATGTTGACATTTTCTGTGGATGTTAACAGTTAAGGAATATAATGAAACTGTCAAAGAAAAGAAGATATGAACTCCTCAGAAAATAATAATGTCGATACAGTGGTTTTTCTCTCAATGCAGTATGCTTTTGTAGATGTCATCTATTCTGGGGAAGTACCACGTGTGCAAAGCATGCAAATGCAAAGAGAGGCTTTGGGGCAGTCTGCCCCAAAATGAGCAGATGTTGGGCATTTGATGGTACATCTTAAACTGTATGAACTCTTAATGTGTGAAGGCTTGATGTGCCTGTCAATGAATGAGAAGTGCTGTATGATGGTAAAGATGTGAGTTATTTCAGAACCCTCTCGGGGTTGTCTGGTGTTAGCCATGAAGACAGCCTGGTTGAGTGGGCCTTTGGCTAGTGTGGTGTTACAAATTGCAGCGCTGCGTGCCTTGTCATAAATGATTACACAGAGAAGAACAGAGTGTGTGCTCTGTATGCGGATTTGTATTTTCCTTCATGACAATTCCCATTTGGATCTTTTCCCTGTTTTCACTCACTGTCCCTGTGTTCTCCTGTGTGTATTAGGAGGAGGGGTGTTGGTTGGTTGACATGTTTTTGAGACTACATGGGAAACTTGAGGCAGAAAACTGAAGATAAATTGCATGTCTAATTCCGTTTTCCGTCCAAGAACCGTGGTCCTCTCTTAAGTGATAGAGTGCCTTTGGGAAATGTCTGATACAGCACAAGGTATAGAAGAGTACCAACAGTCACTGTACAGCTCTCATCCAGCAGGCATAGGGAGACTGTCCCCAGAAGTTTCAGGGTTACAGGGAGCATATGCTTTGGGATAATGCCATTGTATCAATTTCTTGCCTTGTGTTTTGCCTTTGTGTTGTCTGTGCAGCTCACTGACAGTCGCAGTGCTGGAGCCCTTGCCAAGTCAGTCCATCTGGCTTAGCCTGTGCAAAATGCAGTCCTACCTCAGTTCACATCTGTGTCTCTTGGTGTGTTGTGTGGCCACTTTGTAGCCTGCAAGGAGTTGCCCTGTGTGTTTCTTTTCACCCAGCCCGTCTTCTGTGTGGTCAAGTTTCAAGAGGGAATGTAGATGCTTCATGATTGCAGGAATGTGAATCTAGGGTCTTCAAAATGAAAGGGAATATTTCCTTTTTTTCTTTCAGTCAAATACCTTGTGTGTCTCAGTGAATCCGAGATGACTGGCAACTTCTTTGGTCCATTTGTGATTGACTGTCAAAATGAGGTCAGGTTGAGTCTGTGTTGATTTCTAGGTCAGACTGAACCGTAGATCCCTGTTTAGTTTAATTTCTCTATACTGCTTGTAAGTGAACAATAACTTTAAAAATATTTGCAAATGAAGGAATTAAAAATGGGTTTATGTTCTCATACAGTTATGAGGGATGGATAGAAAAGTTGCAAAATTTAGACTTTTTTTTTAGACCACACTCAGATCCCAGTCGTGGTCAAATTATTTTAATAATTTTTCCCTAGGAAATATTTCAGACTAGCTATCTGGAAAAAGCTTTTTTTTTTCCTCTACACAATTATATTATGTTTTGAAATTATGTGATATGTGTACCTCTCCCCATACAATATTTATTCAACTTTACTGCATTTGGGGGTCATCTGGAAGGCTTAGAAAAGCTCATCCAATAAAATTAATATGAAATGGTGATTTCATTATTTTAACCATAGGTTTTGATGGTTTGATCTTCATTGGAGGGAAAAATAAGTACAGGGAAGACATTTTCCATTCCAGCTTTTTAATGAGCAGGTGTGTATGTGGTGGGGAATTGTCTTCTCATGAAGGCTTAGTTCTGTGTGCTTTACTATTACACATATAACAAACCTGATAGTTAAATCCAACCACCTCTTCTTAAAAATCTAAAATGACAAAGCTTCTTTGGAAGTGCATCCAAGAGTTAGTAGAGTAGTAATAGCTGTCAGGTTCAAAGCAAAGCTAGCAATTAAATCTTCTGGCCTATCATGCTAGAAATGTATTATATTTCCCTGTTTTCAGCACACTGTATCTCCTGTATTAGTATGAATGGATCTATTAAAATGCCTTTTATCACTGTGCTTTGAGCTTTTCTGTCTTCGTGAAATCATGTAGCTGCTTTTTCTAAAAAGCCTTTAAAGAGCTTCCCACATCTGATCTGATAAAAAGCACCTCGCTGTTGGGAACCAGCCAGTCAAATAGCTGTTCAGCTATGGTAACCTGAATAGCACTTGCCAAGAGAAAATGGTGTGGGATATGTAAAGCAGAGGGAAGGAGGGGTAGGACTGTGGCAGGTGGGTAGCTTCCTACTCTGCTTCAGGGAATCCATGGGAATTTCATCTCCTGGCTTGAGCAACAGCATACTTAGGCTGGCACTGCACAGCAAGGAGCTTTACCCAGAGATCAAATGTGCTTCTCTCTTTAAGCTGAACACTTCAATTTTGCTTACATTTCCAGGATGTAACTGTGTCTCCTTTGCACAGGGCTTCAATTTGTTTGTGGCAAATACCTTTCACAGCAGAACATCCTTTTGAGCGGTGTGTTGTGCCCCTGGCTGCCATGGGATCTCATCTTTCATCCTGTGTCCCATCGCCCTGTGAGTAGGGGTGACAGTGGAGGACTGTATGAAATACTGTCTCCTGACGAAGCTGAGGAGGCTCATGAGGACATGTTTTGCATAATCACAAGTTGTCACCACTATAAGTAAAGTGAGAATCCAAAGCTGAAATTCCTTCTTGTGCATATAACCTGTCAAACCTCATCCTCTTTGCTGCGTGTCCTTTAGCGTTTGTCCTTGGACCCTGTGGCTGCCAGGCTGTGAGCTGCATCATGAGCTCTGACAGGATGAAGTGGAGAGAGATGAGTTCAAGGCCATTTGTGCCTCCTAGCTACTCTTGGCTGACACAAAAAACAAATGACCCATGGGCTGTCACACAAATATAGAGTAGATCCCACAGCCTTTCCTTCTACATCTGCCACTGGCCCTGTGCTGAGACTGACACAGGTTTCCTAGTTCTGCCTGTCAGCTTGTGGCTCTGTACAGTACAGCTTTCTTGTTGGGAAAACCATTACAGCACTTCAGCAAAAGTCTGCCAGGTGAATGGAGCAGCAGCTGACTGTAAAATATAAACAAGTAGATAGTTATCTGTGGGAAATACTGAGAATCAAGATGCTCCAGGGCTGGGCCTAGACAAGACACCATTTAACATTTTCTTTCTAAGACAGAAGATTAAAAAAAAAAAAAACCAAAAACATCCAATATATGCTGTTTAGCAGTCATTACTAGATTGTAATGATAAGTAAGTAGCCACAAAGAATGATTTATTTCTTTTTGATGAGTAACACGAAAGGTATGTATACAGGATGCGGCTGAATTCAGGTTTCTTGGTGGAAAGTTTTCCAGACATGAAGCATTGAGGGACTGCATCATGGAAAAGAGCAACTCTGCAAAAGTGTAGGGATCAAACTGGATGCAGAACTCTTAAGGTACCAGTGCACTGTTACAGGAAAAGAAGAGAGAGCTAATTTAATCCTTGGTGATGGGATTTATAAAACAAGCATTTTTCTCCTGGCATGTCATTAATGGCAATAACACTCAAATTCTGTGTCTGATCCTTGTTTTTACATCTTGAAAAGGTCTTTTGGAAACCTTCAGGAGGTATAGGAAGAGCCACAATAATTATTAATGGTGAAAAAATTTGTAGAAGTGATTTAATATGGAAAGGGTGGAGTGTGAGCAGCTGGTTTTTTTCCACCTGCATTTTTATTAGTAGTTACTGGATTCTGTTCAGATAATTTTAATACAGACTTCATCTCGTCCAAAGACAAATGTCTAAAAAATGTTGGATGGATTGATTAGTCAGGTCATCTTTGTGAGATAAATTGCTTTACTGCTGATGGAGGATAAAACACTAGTAGAAAATGATCAAGAGAAAACAGACTGAGGTTATTAAAATTATGGGAAAAGAGTTTGGGGGGATTTACATGAATTAAATAGCAATAAAAGTGTTAAAATAGTGCAGTGGCATGCATAGGAAATGACCACTGCTTATGTCCTTTCAGAAATTCTTGAGGTTGGATTTACGTGGTTGAAGCCTGAGAAAAGGAGGAAGATCTTCAGTACCAGGATAACCATTTTAGTTGTCTAAGAGCAGAAAAACTGCATTTTTGTATACTATATGCATGTTCTTTCTACAGGATTTAGACATACAGCTTCTTGTTGAGTATAGTGATCAGTCTGCAGGCTGGGGGACTGGCAGAATGGTGGCTAGTCAAGAAGAGCCTCTTGGGAAAGTTTTTATGGGAGGGGAGATAAGAGGTTTGTCTGTCTGTGTAGAGCTTAACCTAATAGCTGGATAACTCCAAGGAAATGTCAGAAAGAAGGGTTGAAATTCCCAGTTTGGATAAGGAGAGAGAGAGAGACTTGGAGCAGGAGGTAAATCTGTGAGGTCCTTCTTTGGAGAGGATAAACTGAATTTTTGTGGTTGGAAGGGGTTGCTCAGGAGCAAACAGGAGGAGTGACAAACGCTGCTGATAAAGAACTGTTTGTTTCCTCAGGATCTCTCCTGCCTTTGCAAGATAGAGGTGGGAGAGAGGGCCCCAGGAAGGCAGCTCTGGTAGAGCGGTTAGTGAAGTGCTGAGGTGCTGGCAAGGGCAAGGTTTTAAGAGGAAGAAAGAGATTAGGAGATGCATAAGTCAGATGAAGCTGATGCCGTGACTGAGAGTGCTGGCCCAGGACAAGTTGTGTGCTAAAAAGGAGAAGGGCTGGCAGAAGAGATGAAAAACATCTGTGGTAGAGCTTTAGGAAATGAGTTTGAAAGCGGCTTAAACACTAACCATACCCTGACTGTAGAAGAGACTGAGGATCTTAGCTGCCTTGACAAGAAAGTGTATTGTACTCACTTTCTTTTACTTTCCTTTTTAAATTTATTTTTCTCCTCCTGTTTAGAGCGTGATAAGCATAACTAGAAACACTGTCTGAAGAGCTAAATGGAAAGGTGAACAGCTGTAGCTGTTCAAACCAGTTAATTGCCCTTCCTGCTGTTAGAGAAAGTGGTGAATCTCTCTAGGTTTCCAGCACGAGGCAGGATGTGTGCCCAGGCAGTATCTGTAATCCATGTTGAAGTTACTTATTGCTGTCCGGGTATTTGGGAAATGTGTAATAATTTGTGGTGTTCAGTTTAACAATCTGATACATCCCCTGGACATCCTGACCCCAAGGTCCAGGAAGCAGTTTTCTTATTTTACAAGTAGATACACCATAATGGAAGTAGATTTTGGTTTTCCTCCTGAAAGGTCAAGATAATTTAGGAAGAGGGCAATAACAATTTTTGTCAGTTTCCCTAGTTTTCAAGCAAGATGTGTTTTAAAGAAGGAGGGGAAGGTTGAAGTGAGGAAGATGTGGAAGAAGTGAGGGGGGGAACCTTGTTTTGGTGACACAGCTGTTGGCTGAATAACTGATCAGTAGCCTAGAATTTTAGAGTACATATATATCTGAGCTTTTTTCGGGCATTGGTTGCCTGAGTAACACTAACTACTGCTTGTTTGTTTTTTTTCTAGAAGTATGATAGATGTTTTTCCTATATCACATCTCCCTCTAAATGGAAATCAGGGGAGGATGAGAATGTTGCAGGAATTAAGTGCTTATTTTTAGGAGTTTAAAATGTTAAGGCATACTTCAGTAATTACAAATATTTTTAAATAGCGTGTTGTTTAAAACTTCAGCTGAATAACGGAGATCAGAGTTTTGTGTGTTTGGCTATAAACTATTGCCAAGCTGCATTTTTTTTAGATTTGGTAACAAAAGACAGGTTTTATGTTAAAAATCTATATACTCAGTTTGAGTATATAAGTTTCATGAGTATTTGTTGGAAAGGAACTCGGCTGATGGTTATCTCTCAGAAAAAACACTGTTGGATAAATCTGAAAAATGGGAAATAACTTGCAGTGAAAGTAGAACTCCTGCCAATTGCTGTCTTCTGAATTCACAGAATCATAAAATTGTTTAGTTGAAAAAGACCTCTAAGATCATAAAGTCCAACTGTTAACCCAGCACTGCCAAGTCCACCACAAAACCATGTCCCCGAGTGCCACATCTACACATCTTTGAAGTACCCTCAGTGGTGGTAACTCCACCACTCCCCTGGAGAGCATATTGCAATGCCTGACATCCCTTTGAGTGAAGAAGCTTTTGCGACTATCCAACCTAAACCTCCTCTGGTGCAGCTTGAGGCCATTTCCTCTGCTCCTATTGCTTGTTACCTGGGAGAAAAGGCTGATCCCCACTTGGCTACAGCCTCATTTTGGGTAGTTGTAGAGACTGATAAGGTCACTCCTCACAGCCTCCTTTTCTCCAGGCTAAACCATCTCCGCCTCCTTCAGCTGCTTCTCATAGGATTTGTGCTCCAGACACTTCAGCAGCTCTGTTCTTCTCTGGACACACTCCAGCACCTCAGTGTCTTGAAGTGAGGGGCCCAAAACTGCGCCCAGCTCTTGAGGTGCGGCTTCACCAGTGCCACGTATGGGGCAATCTTGTCACCCTGTCACAGAAGGAGATCAAGCAGAAACTGCCTTTCCTAAGCAGTGCTGGCTGTGCCTGATCCCCTGGTTGTCCTGTACATGCTGTGTGATGGCACTCAGGGTGATCTGTTCCACCACCTTCCCTGGCACTGATACCAGGCTGACAGGCCTGTAGTTCTCCACATCCTCATTCTGCTCCTTCTTAGATGGGTGTCGCATTTGCTAACTTCCAGTCTCCTGTGTCCTCCCTGGTTAGCTAGGACTGCTGGTAACTGGTTGAAGGTAGCTTGGTGAGTACATCCGCCAGCTCCCTCAGTACCCTTGAGTAGGTCCCATCCATCCCCATAGTCTTGTGAGCATCAAAGTGGTGTAGCAGGTCACTGACAATTTCCCCTTGCGTTGTGAGGGCTTTTTTCTGCTTCCTGTCTGTCTTCCAACCCAGGGGGCTTCTTAAGCCTGAGAACAATTCATCTAATGTTGAAAACAGGGGTAAAGAAGGTATTGCTCCCTCGGCCTTTTCCTCAACCTCTGTGACTATGCTGTCCCCCCTGCATCCAATAAAGGATGGATATATTCCTTAACCCTTCTTGTTGCTAGTGTATTTATAGAAGGTTTTTTTGTTGAGGTATTTATGGAAGGTTTTTTTATGGTCTTTTATTATCAATAGTCAGATGAAGTTCTAGTTTGGCTTCAGCCGCTCTATTTTCTCCCTGCATAACCTCACAACATCCTTGTAGTCCTTCTGACTTGCCAAGGTCGTAAACTGTCCTTTCGGCCTTCTTCCTTCTTCAGGAATCAAGAACTTCATCGTTTTGTGATTGCTATGCCCATGAGAGTCTCCAGCTCTCATATCACCCACAAGTCCTGTGTTTGTGAAAAACAGGTCTAGTGGAGCACCTCTGCTGGTTGACTGGCTCACTAGCTGATTCAGGAAGTTCTTCTGTACAGTCCAGGACTAGACTGTTTTCCCTCTTCTGTGTTGTATTTCCAGCAGTTACCTGGGAGTTGAAGTCCCCCACAATAACAGGGCTAGTGATCATGATGCTTCTTCCAGCTACCTAGAGCGTATTTCATCTGCCTCTTCATCCTAGTTGGGCAGTCTGTAACAGAGTCCCAGTAGCATACCTGCCTTATTGGCCTTCCTTTGATTCTTACCTGTAAACCATATTGTCATCATCAACAAACTCGGGGTAGTCAAAATATTTCCTAATGTACAGGGCTACCCCACTGCCTCTCTTTCCTTGCCTTTCCCTTCTGAAGAATTTACAGCCATCCGTTGCAGCATTCCAGTTGTGCTGGTTATCCCACCATGTCTCTAATGGCAATCGTGTGATAGCCTTCCTGCAGCACAATAGCTTTCATTTCATCACAGTTTTTAAAATGCTCTGCCTACAGAGTGATTCATGCTCAGCGTAGTGGGCTTTGTACATTGTTTTATATGTATGCTTGCCCAGTATAATTTCTAGAAGGGCTTTGCTAAGTGTGTAGATAGCTGTTGTAGTTCACTGCTGGTTCTGTAAGAAGTCCCTGAACCTAGATCTGGACACAATTTGTGATGTTTTCCTGAAGTTCTGGATCATGTGGGCTGCAGCTATGCAAGATGACTGAAATATGTAGTTTATTTCCAGGCTTGCAAATTCATTGTTAAAAATAAAAATAATAATAGTAAAAATCTCTTGTGTAATGGGATTAATCTTCCCAAGCTGATAAGTACAAACTGATTCAGTAAGTGCCGAGAGTAGGAAGGGTTAGGAGGTGACTTTTTTTGTCTTTGCTAAGACTTTGTGCTATCACACAATTTTAAAAGCTCATTGGCTAAATGGAGCTCTTAGTTCTGGTTTTATACAGTCAGTTGAAATAAAGTGTGACCCTTATCTTTTCTCTTCCAGACTTGTCTAACACTACCAAAATCGTAGACTGGTTGGTGCTTTCTCATGGGATCCCTGTGACTGACAAAGGAGAGATTGTTGTGGTAGGTGTTTGCCTTGACTGTCTTGACAACACTTGGCCAGGGCACAGACAGATGCAATTTTTCATGCAACAACACTTTCATAGGACTCTTATGCCAACAAAAGCTGTGGAAGGGGAAAAATATGCCCAAGAGATGGGTTTTACAGTCTTTGGAATTGCTCTTGTGGTTCCCCATAAAAGTG
Source organism: Oreocharis arfaki (assembly GCA_013398015.1). Classification (NCBI taxonomy): domain Eukaryota; kingdom Metazoa; phylum Chordata; class Aves; order Passeriformes; family Paramythiidae; genus Oreocharis; species Oreocharis arfaki. The sequence continues at coordinate 64,527 of VZRR01011205.1, read as the reverse complement.
GAAGCCACATAGCCCAGGGTAGTATGGATAGAGGAGGGAATTTGTTAAAGTTTGCTTTTAATTATGGAGCTCTAGCATGAAAACAACCAAATCTGCATTCTAACTAGCTGCCTAGCAAAATCCAAGTCACAGAGACTTGTTTGATAGCAGTTCTCAAAGCATAGTTTTATGGTACCACCTAAAATGGGCTCTCTAGGCTTTGACTTTTAAACCTCTAAATAACATACGTATGTGTATATATATACACACATATAAAACACATATATCTTTATCTCTGTGACAGAGCCTATTTTGCTTTCATATATGGTTTTTGATATAATAGTTCCATTTCCCGTGTATTCCAAATGTCCCATATACTCCATACTCCAAATAAGGGAGTGAGATAATGAAGTGATTTTCTTTTTGAGAGAGCTACAGTTCTATATGCCACTTCATGGCAAAATATTAGTATAATTGGTAGATGTATCTCCAGTCAAACAAAAAACATAGTACATTATTATCTTCTGATCTCTTAGAAGGCAGCAGAACTTGTGTTTAAATAATAAAAACCTGTCTATTTCTCTCCTTTGGAAAGGTCACCCTGCAAATATCACTAGAGCTGCAAGTTCTGCGTTATGCTTGCTTTAGTATATGGCCATACGCAGAAATAATGACATTTTTAGATTTTTTGTTTGGCTGAGATCGTGACTTGCTGTTGGTAGCTTTCCATTTTTCCAAGCAATGCCACTTTTGCACACATTCATCTTCTGGAAATAGTACTAAAAAGTCATACTTATGGACTGGCAGATAGTACAATTCCCCCCCCCTTCTTTGAAATTCATATTCTTGGCTTAATTATCAAAGTGTAATGGTGTTCTTGCTTGCCTCTTTGATCACAGGAAAAACCTCTTGTGGAAACATAATCATACCCTCATTGGCTTGTATTTAAGTATTGAAGATTTAATGTAACAATCTGTATGCTCTGTTTGAGTTACATATCTTAATATAAAGAAGTAGTTCTTAATTATATAGCTAGTTGAAATATTTCTCATCTAGGCTTTTTTTTTCTGCTCCATTTTTCAGTACAAAGTGGAAAAGTCTGTATTATCACATCTTTTTTACAAGCAGAAAATCTAAATGGAGGGAGAAGGAGATAAAATTTCTTTTAAAATCAAGATGTCTGATACAGTCTATCATATCGCTTGTTTAAAAAACATGTTGAGGTTAAAAAAAAATCTACAGTTTTATTGTTTTCTTTAGTTTAACTAGTTGATTAAAAATGTAAATACAGAGAAGCAGAAAGAATATTTCTCCTTTTTTTTGTGTGTCCATCACAATTTGGGCTATAGAGAGTTAATTCCTTTTATAAACTTTCAGTTTACAAGTAATGAGCATTTTTCCTACTTTTAGAAAGCTATGCTAGAAGCATGCCATTCGTTTCTGATACTTAGAAACTTGAAAACCCTTATAAGAAGTGGAAAATGGCAAGTTTATACATGTCTGTCCTTTGGGTCAATAATTCCTTGAAACAGTTCCTCTCCCTTTTGGTGATTTACTTTCCCCTGCATCATGGATGTTCTGGGAGTGACTACATCTCTTGATCTCCATGTGGGAAGCTAAGTGAGCCGAGGTCCCTCAGCCTCTCTGCTTTCTTTCAGCTCTCCATCCCTCTCCTGAAGAGTCCCATGCCTTCAGGCATAGTAGTCTGCTTCTTCACCCATTTGCCACCATGTTCTTACAGCAGTGCAGCTTGTTCTGTTCGCACTTTGCTGTTTGTTGTCTGCTGAGGTACCTCTAGAGATCCTCAAATCTCTCCAGGCACCATATCCCATTTTTTGAAACACAAGGGAAAAAGCATGTGTGAAGTACTCTCAGGACTTGTGTCCATTGTCTTGGAAAAGCGTGCATAACTGGTCAGTCTTTTTTTCATTTTCTCAAACAAGTGGAAACCTAAGTTGACTGCGGTATGTTCTGGCAAAAGTCAAACAACTGTGAACTTCTATAATCTTTCCTGGCCTTCCATCAGTGTGAGAGCAGCTCTGGCATCTTGTGAACATATGTAGTTGAAATGTGCCTTGAGTTCTTGGATCTTTCTGCTGCCCTCCAATGCTATTTCACTGAAATGGCTCTAAAGGATTACTGAAATGGAGCATGTCCTGGCAAAGATCTGTATTGGAAAATATTTGTGGCATACAGATGATCATGAGGTATTTGTGTAAAGAACAAGAACATACCATACATAGCTCAGATGATTAATACAAAGCAGAGGAGTGTTGCCCTCTGATTTTCCTCCTCTGGCAGGCAAGAGCCTGCCACTCCTGTCAGTGTGATAGTGAACACAGGGGGGGCAGCTCATTGATCTTTCCTAAGCATGTAGAGAAGCTTGTGCTCTTATCATCTTTAGACATGCTTTCATAGCTTCCTGCTGCTCATTAGTAGGGAGAGAGGGGAGCAGATGGGCAAAGTCAGAGATTGCCAGTAAAACGCAAAATTCTTCTCTAATTGATTTAGTGTTGGCTTGAAATTGTGGGACTTTCTATTAGAGTTGATAATTTGTCTCATTGTTTATAACCTTAAAATAGTTCTAATGTTTCAGTTCACTGTGGAAGGAAGCAATCAAAATATTTTGGCTTTGCTTCAGATAAAGATGTTTTCTAAGTAGCTGTCTGTAACCTTAATGGCAGCTAAGACCTATATTAACTGAATCATTGTACCATAATTTAGTGACAAGTGGGTGATTTGCATTATCTAACAAGATCTAGTTAGTGACAAGATCTAGTGATTTGCATTATTATTATTATAATTGTCATTGTTATGTCTTATAGTAGTAGCCAAAGGCACAGTTTGGCTCAGTCTAGCATAGGAAACTGGTAGCTAAAATGAGATTTAGTAAAGATGTAAATATCTGTCTACAAAAGTCAAGAAGTGGTTTTTTCAGCCTGTGCCATGAAGAAAGAATTGAATTGCGGAGGTGACAAACTCATTCTGTGGTGTCAGCCACAAAGTGAAATGTATTTTTAACTATAGTTCATGAAACAGGATGAAGAACGAAATGTCTTTATTGGATTTAGTCACAAAAAATCCTCCCTACTAATAAAGAAGGGTTTGAAGGTGGGAAATATTTATCAGTAAGCAAAATTTTTAAAAGTAAACTATCTCAGCTCACTCTAAAGCCATCTGTATTTCCTTGTTTACCTAGTTGTTTATATATTTGGGTCTGTGGCTTGCTCAGAGCAACATGAAAGTGGTTTTGACCAGGCATGGCCTTCTCAGCCTTCATGGTTTTTAATTCTTAGTTTTGAATGCCCCTCTTTTGCTGCAGAAGAACTTAGCATCCTGTTGAAATAAATAGCCTTTCTGAGGCTTTGTTTCAAATGTTAGCGGGGTTTTCTTTTTCTGTATTTTTGTCACTTTGTTGTTGCAGGCTGTTTATTTTTTTGGGGTTTTTTTTGTTAAACCAGTATTAGCTTCTAACATAGAGATGTTTTGGGGTTGTACCATGTACCAAAACCTGATCAGGAGTTATTTCTCCCCTCTCTTGAAGTTTATAGAACTAAATCTGGCTGTGAATGTTTACTTTTCATACGGATTCTATGTATATGTGAAATTGGCTTTTTGTAGTTTGTTCCAGGTTTTGTAAAATTGGTCACCTTTCTGTTAAGAGGGGATTGCAAGAGTTGGAGTTTGGAATGGTTCATCTTCTTCAGTTCAGCATGTAAGAGAGTATAGAGGACGCTGGGTACTGCAGATGTACGAAGTATTAAGTGTGCTGGAATGTACTGGTAATGTATGAAGCAGGGAAAGAGGCACAAGTCAAGACACTTCTCTGCTGTTGTATATTTTGACCTTTATAAAGTTAGGCAACCGCTGCATACCTTGCAGCAATCATTTGTCTTGTGCGGAAGAGTCTTGTTGCTGCATAACAGTCTGTTCCTAAGCTTGAACAAGCTGCCTTCCACTTTTTCTATTTTTTTTTTTTAATGCAATATACACAACTCCATTACAGCAGAATGTGAGAAGTTTTCTTGTCCTAGATTCAGACATTACAGTGGAGCCTCTAATTTTCTTTGATCAATTTTCCATTTTCCTGGTAGTATATTGATCCTTACAGGGATCAATAGCTCTTTTTGTGTTTTTTTTCATGTCTATTACTAAATCTTCTTCCCATCCCAGTAGTTACAAATTCAGCTCTTCTTGCTTTTTTTCTGGCTTGCTTTTTGCATGTTTCAATCCAGTTTCGCTCTTGTATAAAATTTGCAGGTTGGCCTGCAAATAAGAATTGGCAGGTTGGCCGGAATAAGAATTGCTGATGGGAAAGAAGCTGCTAGAGAGATGTGGATCTCAGAGAGGGGAACTGTCCACTTAATCCCTTTCCTTTTTTGTCATGGTAAAAGGCTGATTTACAGCTTGCCATATTATTCAGCAGTCCTTTTAATGTCTCTGTCATAAACTAGATTCCTCTTCCCATTTCTGTAAAGCCTTGAGCTCAGGGCTAGGGAGGAAGCAGGTTGGTGGCTGGTCCCTCAGGCATAAGCTGAGCTGCACAAGCAAGCTGATTTTCTCAGAGGCTGTGGGAAGAACTTCTCCAAGCACTTGGGAGCCCTCTCAAACCTCAGCGCTTGCTGTTCCAAGCACAACAGCCACTTTTCAACACTGCTTTCTTTAACCAAAAAGCAAAACCTGTCTTCACAGAAGAAAACATTTCATTTTAAGTATTAGTAGGGAAGGCAGGAGAGAGTACAAACTGTCTGTGTCACAGGATAATTATATTGTCTTATGCACAATGTACCACTTTGTCTGCTTTTTCCATCGGCTAACTCTCTGACCACTGCTGTCATTGCAAGAACCCAGACCTCCTGGTTATTTCAGGTCACTGGCAGGTATTGTAGCATCCTCTTCAAGCCAGCTCAGGTGATTCAGATCTGTGGTTAGAAGTTAAGCTCAATTTGTCGCTCAGTATTGAAGTGTTGTGCCCAAGAGTGAGAGCCTGTGTTGCCGTTCAACATCTGGATGGAGAGGACTCTGCCCAGCATGCTGAGTTCTTGCTCTAGTGCCATTTTTCTGTGTCCATAATTGGTTCCTTTTGTAGTATTTCAATTATTTCTTATACTTTCTTAATCTTTATTAGCCATTTTTACAAATGGTTGGTTACTTTTTAAAATTTCTAACAACCACACGGTTAGAAACCCCATGTGGTCAGCTTTTGCTTTATATGTTTTTAAATCTGGTGTTTGGATGATTCCTGGTCTGCCTATCCTTCTCCTTTTCACCATCTCCCATGGGCCTTCTTTAGTGGGGTTTGGGGTTTTTTGTTCTTTTAAAGTACAGATGGATTATGAATGTGCTGGTTACTGACCTAGTTGTTTTGTCAGTCATATTCCCAAACTCCCCATTAACTCAACTGCATGACTTCAGCTATCAAACTTCACAGGTTTAGAGTTTATGTAGCACTGCCTTGGCTTTTAGCTGGTCCAGTATGGCTGATGCTAAATCCTCCCTATTCTCTATCTAGAACGGAGGTTGGTGTGGCTGAATTTCCCATATTCTCTTGCATTGCGGGGTCTTCCTGCACGGCTCTGCTGTAGCCTTTCCCACTGAAGTGAGTTCTGAAGCCCACGAAGCACCTTGGTTCAAGATGCGATGCTCCTGCTCCTGTCTGTGCTCACCAGAGTAAAGGAGATGCACTGCTTTGTGTCTCCAGTTTTTCAAGGAATGGCTTGTTCCAACTCTTTTGGAGAAGCAGCAGCCAGCTCCTGTGCGCCTCCTTCTTGTTTGTTTTTTAAAGTAGCACTGCTTTGCTCTTGAATCTATTTCATTGATTTCCTGCTGGAAAGAAACTCAAGGGCTGCCTTTGCCAATTAACTAGGACAAAATACTCTGTTAGTAGACAATGTAGATTACCCGAGGATTTCAGAAAAGAAATGTGGGTTACCTTTGATGGTTAAACAGTTGTTCTTTGGTGCTGGGGTCTTGTCATTAAACATGCAGTAGGAATTCAAAGATGTTCCAGGTTCAGTTCCTTCCTGAAAGCTTTTCTTTCCTTCATAGTGTAAAATTGAGAAATTATTTAATCTTGAAAGCATGTCAAACTTTTAACTCCTAGTCAAGCATTTACTGTTCTTTGATCAAAAAAAAAAAACCCCAAAAGCCCAGCAAAACCTAGAGAATGACTTAAGGCCTGTGGCACAGCTCAGTCACATAGTAGACTATATTTAGGAACATTAATAGCCATATTTTAAATGAAATTTCTATTATTGGCCTCCTAGATTGCTAGGTGCAATAACTTCAGCCAAGAAGGAGCAATCAGATTGAGTTTGTTACTAGGAATATCTAAAAACAAACCACAAAACCTAATTTTAAACAGTGGGTTGTAATCCGTGCTGTTTGGTTTAGAACCCCTGCAGCAATTCCTTTCCAAATGTCTATTTTAAACTGGTATGTGAGACCTCTGGCTGTATTTTTACAGTATCCTGAACATAAAACACTATGGTGACCATTAAAGTAAATAGGAAAAAGTAACAACTACAGAACTTAAAAAAAAATTAGTACAGTGGATTCCCTTTAAATAGAGAGGTATGTTTGAAGAGGTGGGTGGTGGTGTGTGTACCATGTTTCTTGGTTGGGACCGTAATGAACCACCTCATCTGTGATCTTCCCAGCAGCTGGAAAGAGGTCAGGCTTCTGTGGTTTGTGTCTTGTTTGGTTTGGGAAAGCACGAGTTGAACTTGGAAAGTTTCCTACTATCTAAAATGTTCACCACTTGACCTCTGGGAAGTGTAGAGTATCTTTGCCTACCAGTTTTTACTTCAGCCTTTTAGTCATAACTTTTTCAAGAAAAAAGGCTTTTTTGGTCTTTATTACTTATTTCAGTGTTGACTTGATCTGCTTTTTTGGGGCTGCATACAAAGGGATGGAATCTACAGGAGTCAGAACTGCTCAGACAAATACTGTATGAGGATACTTCCCCAAAGCAGACACCCAAATGTCTCTGTAGAAAATGGTTGCTCACTACTCATCTGTTTTCTGAGGGAGAGAATTTAGTACCAAGGCTGTTGATATTAGTTGAATTGTCTTACAACTTGTTTGTATTGATGTAAACTTCAATAACCTCTGTCTCACTGCCCTGTACACTATGCAAACATAAAAGAAAAAGGAAAATTTTTGAGTATACCATTTGAGTATATGTCAAGCTCCTGAAAAGGTTTTTTTTCAGACACAACTGATGTCCAGGGTAAAAGACTTGACAAAGATATTTTATATAGGGAGAAGCATTTTTTCAAAGAACTATCAGCCTTTTCCTGGATCCTGTTTTTGTGAGACAGGCTTTAGTTACCTTTTAGGTAATGTACATAGACTGATCATTTGTACCTATGGAAGGAGCTCAGTTTTTGAAGTTGCTTAGAGAATATATTGTGTATGTCAGTGCTTTAAATATAAGCATCACTGCTTCATTTTGTTTCCTTCTTTAGGAAATAAAATTACTTAATTCTGATATTTTTAACTTCCTTTAAAAACCATTGGAAATTACTGAAAAAGCTTTGTGTGATTATTTTTGTTTTTAAAGCTTTTCTTTATAAACCCCTAGAATGATAACCACAAGCTTAAGCTGCCCTAAAAATGTTTTTCTCCTTGCCAGAATAAGTCTGTGCAAATTTCAGCTGCTTTATGCAGCAAGCCAGATCTCTCCACTGGGAAACTGAAGAGTAAGTAGGTGTTTTCTATCCCTGTGCGCAGCGTGCTTTCTGCTAGTAAGCAGGTCAGCACTATGACCCACAAGATGTGCAGAGAGGGCTGTGTTTCCGCATCCTTTCTGCCTATGTGCACGAGCAGGTAAAAGTTACAGATTGAGTCAGATGCAGGTGCTTTGTACAGACACAAAAACCAAAAGTGCTCCTATGAATGTGCAGCATGGAGTATATTATGAATCGCAGGACTGACCACTGGTTGCAATGTCTGTGTTAATTTGGGGAAGGAGTTAGTATGGTCTAGGAGATGATGCAAATTGGTAGCAGGCAATTCCTCTCTTGAGTTGGCTGTCACATTCACTGCATACCAAATCTACAGCAGAGTTAAGTACCTGATCACACTGGGTTTTAATGCCTGCATATCGTTGGTACCTGACGTGTTCCCTCTTTAACAAGATGAATTATGTGAGTTTGTAGAAGGTGAAAGGGATTGACTTAAGTACCTTCAGCTTTCTCTTTATAGCAATACAGTTACATGTAAGGCAGCATCCTTTTTTATTTGTATTTTTATTGCAATTCAAATTGATTTTGATACCATGATAGAAAAGTTTTAATTTTTTTTTTTTGATTGCTTATTCTGTTGGTATATTCCTTGAATAATTTTAACATCTGTTCTATTTGTGTAACTCAAAAGCAAAGTCTCTAAATAGTAAAGGTTAAAAATCCCAGAGGTCTGAATCACAGAATGGGTCAGGTTGGAAGAGACCACAGTAAACCATCCAGTCCAACCTCCCTGCTCAAGCAAGGTCATTCTGCAGCACATTGCACAGGACTGTGTCCAGACAGTACTTGAATATCTGCAGTGAGGGAGATTCCACAACCTCTCTTGGAAACTTCTTCCTGTGCAGTTACCTGCACAGTAAAGTAGTCTTCCTTATATTCAGGTGGAACTTTCTGGGGGTCAGTTTCTGCCTTCTGCCTCTTGTCCTTACTAAGTGAATTAATTGGCAGGGAAAGTGATTTGCCACTGTAGAACTTCCAGTAGCTTGTTCTTAACATTTTGTTGTAGATGAGGAGGGAAACTACAGCTCAAGCACCAAAATTTAATTTTTAATTTTTAATCTTAATTTACTAGTTAGTCATTAGTAAAAGGAGAAAGCTAAATGTAAACTAGGAGTAATAAACCAGAGACCAACACTTACTGGTTTTTGAGCTGTGCTCAAAGTGGTACTGAGGAAGTCCCAATAGCATTCCTCTGCATGTGTTCCCAAAATCAAAAGGTCTGTAACTTACTGTATTTGTTACCTAAACAAGGGGAGCCCAGAAGGGAGCATTTCCATCACTGGGGTGATTCTGTGCTCTTCGTTTCTTCCCTGTTACGCTTTCAGTTGTCTCTGCATGCCCTCAGTGCTTCAGGCTTTGGTTTTGGTGTCTCTGCCTGTGTGGTTGCTGGGGTGTTAGGCACGGTCTCTGCCGCGTGCTGCTGCTTTCTGCAGTGAGCAAGGGTTGTATATGTGTTGTACTGTAAGTTGTTTTAAGGTGGGCAGGGAAGAAGAAAAAGCAATGAAGCAGAAAGCATTACTATGCAACAGTAATATTACTGTGAAGGATTAGAGCTGAGGCTGATGTTGAGGCTAATACATTATACCTCTGAAAATACTATTAAATGCCGATTCCCTGCAGAAGGAGAAGTGAAGGAAAATGCATATTCAGGCAGCTAATACACTACTCATCCACCCATCCTCTGCTCAGCCCATGTGGTGTAGCCAGTACCAGCTGATGTGTCTGTCTGACTAAGCTGTGTGAGCTGCTCAGTTATGCAGGAAGTTTGGGACAGAAGAGGTTATCAGTTGTTCCTTACAACTCAGATGATGTTCTAATCATCAGATTTTCTTTTTCTTGGTGCATGCAATCTTAGTGGTTCACACTGGCATAAGAAATTTGTCTTGTGTTTGTTAAAGGTTTTGCAAGGCCTGGGCTAAATGACTTGACCAGACCATCACTTAGAAGACAGAGTGAAACTAGACCAAATTAAGCATCTGCCCCAGTCCAAGTGCTTTTATGTATTAAACATCTGTCTTTAAGTTCCCTAGCCCATGTGAGTGACCCATCTTTGCATAGGCATGTGCTGGCTGTCACACCAGGACATGGAGATACGTAGTTGGAACATGGAATTTTGGATCTACGAGATGAAACGTGGGAACAAACACCACTTTATTCACTAAGCTAGCATGGCTGAGATGTTAACATAGACCAAAGTATAATTAAATTTTGTAACGTTGTGCTTAAGGGCAAAATGCTCCTTTCCCAGAGAGAAAAGGAACACTTGTTCCAAGCCAGTTGCCTAGTAGGACAGTGAGAGTGAAGAATTGAATTGGGCTACAGATGGTATGATGGGAAGAGGGCAGGCTGTTTCAAGCAGGAGGAAATCAGAACAACAGTATTAAGTACAGGAAAGGAGATAAAAAGACAAAACTTCTAGGACGATGCAGGGGAATAATGAATTGGATTTGAACAGTGCAAAAAGGTAGATTTGAATCCAGAGTCATCAAGTTTGTCAGGCCAGAGATTTGTTCTAAAATGTCCTTGCTGATAGTTGTATTTTTTATCATGTAAAGCATCAGATGATACAAATAATGATAAAAATATTTTGTTCTCTTATGTATTTTTACGTTTAGTACTAGTAGTAAGAAAAACACTGAGTAGCAGCTAGTGTTGATGATACTAGATCCTGTCAGCAGGATGTAGTGGTCAGGCTGTATCAGCTTTTTCAGGTTTTGAGAGGGGGAAAAAATGTACTGATACATAGTTCAGCCCATTGAACAGCTCAAGCCATTTGGTTTATTATTAGGAGACAGAATTCTTACAGAAACACATGTTGTGGTTTGTTTTCTTTTTCCTGTTTGGATGGGTTTTTTCCCTTTGGCTGAGGTGCCTGGTGTTAGACACACTCTTCCTCTGGAGGTCTTCAGAATCACTTTCCTTCCTCTCTGTGGATAAGTGTACAGGCAGTTATCTGAACATCTGCTTCTGAAGGCACCAGCAGTAGGATAACTATCTTGGGCAGTCTAAATCCCATCCTAAGTTTTTCCTTACGTTTAGTCTGGTGTGTCACACCAGCATGGTGAATGAGTGTGTATGCCATGACATCTAATTCACAGAGTGAAATGGTATGATAGAAGCTGGTGGTTTGGGAGAGAAGCCCTCCAACTTCTTGCTGGAGTACCTGGTTTTACGCATAGTTTTGGAAAAAGTAAAAGTAACTTTCCATGTAATTGTGATGAGTACACAAAAACACCCCCATAAAGATGTACTCTGTGAAGAGTCTTTCTCTTTTCTTGTGTTTTGGCGATACGTTCTTTCTACTCCTGTTGATTACATCTGCTCTCTTGGTTCTTGGTTCTTCTTTCTCTTAATACTGTTTGTGGAAGATAACCCTTCAGAACCAGGGAAACCTGCACTCTAATCTCTGAGAGGTGGATCTGGGACATGAGACTGGGAACTTGTCCACACTGAGAGCTGTGAAAGATGCTGTCTCTTACCAATACCTACCTGGAATTTTGTGGTTGTTACTAAGGCAAAAGAACGAAGAGCTACAGTTAACAGCCTTAATCAGACTTCACCCCGCTCTGAGTGCTGCTTTCAGCCTGCAGCATATCTGCTTTGCATTTCAGTTCTAGCATATGAAGGGATGGTACTTAAATATGTGTTGTCTTACAGCTAACAGGGGAGCTGTTGTTCAAACCTGAGCTCCACTGTTAGTATGCAAGTGACACCTGGAGAGGATTTGCGGTGGGTTTCTCAATCCCACGTACTCTGTTCCTCATCTGAGACTTGCAAAGCACAGTGGAAATGCAGCATACCCTGAGCATGCATTTTGTTGTAGTTGCAAGTAAAAGAAAAGTTTTGTTTTCCTTTTGAGAGGTGGTCCAAATGTCTCAGTCAGAACTCAGGCTCCATTGCCCTTGCTCATGTTTTCAGTTTCACAATAACTTTGCATAGCTTTAAATGTGGTTTCTAGCTTTAGGCTTCTAAGACTTTTCTCTTTCCCCCCAAGAAAGAAACTCCTACAGAGCTCGAACTTGGTGTTATTTGGACTTTGTGTAAACATAGTTCTTACTTTTCTGAGAGAGTCAATTCTGGACAAGGAAAAAGCTTGTGGTATGTCAAAGCTTCAAACTGCTCTGTACTGATGTATTGCTATTGAGGAGACAGCCCAGAGTGCATTAATTCATCCATTCATGTAAGCAGAGAGGAGGGAAAGAATAGGAGGAAACAGGGAAAGGGGTGGAGGGGAAAAGAGTTGGGGAAGAGAAAATAAAAACATGGGGAAATGTAAGTGATGGGGAGGAAAGACGTAGCAAAGCAGTTGTTTTTGAGTGGGTGGCCTAGGAATTTCTGGAAAATAATAAAATAAGATGTTTCACTAGAGAGCAATGGAATTGTCTGTGCTCTTATTACTGTGGCCTTTACAAGCGAGGACGCTATTCGGTCTCGAGCCACTTCTGGCTGCCAGATAGTGTTGAGGGAGTTTTGCAGTTGTGGTTAGGTTACAACTGACTTTAAGATCAGTCTCTTTTAGGTTGGCTTCATCTTGCCTCACTTTAAGACCTCTTCTGTGTGCAGCTGATATTCCCTTCTCTAAAATGCTCAGAGCTTAAATATTTTGACTGTCAATGCTTTAACTTGTGGCCTTCCACACTTTGTATGGGTTTAGTCATTGCCACAGTAATTCACAGATGGTTGCCTCAGTGTTGGCCCCAGTATTCAAAGGTAGTGGTTCACTGTGGTAAAGCTTATGAAAGTTTTTAATAAAGATCTAATAGGTTCATGACTCTTAAAGCAAGAAAATGAGATGGGTAGGCTTCTTCTCTGTAGACCAAAATGCACTTGTTCCAGTTTCAGATCCAGTTGATAAACCAGTTCTACGGTGTCCAGGCTTTTCTCCCATATTATGTGGGACGGAGTTTTCCCATCCAGCAGAGATGAGGATGCTTTTAAAATGTGTATTATCTTGACCTAGCTGTTCCAAATTATCTTAGGCCTTGTGCCTCTGACTGCTGAGAGTGCTCTGAGGTGTGCCGAGGATCTGGGACTCTGGTTCTGGTAAATGGCGTGGTGCAAGGACTTACTAGCCTTTGCCTGAGGTCATCTGCTTCTCCAATGCTTTTATAATCTTTTGGATAGCAAACATTGATTAGACACATGAATTCTGAGTTCTTTACTATTTGCACACATGTCGTTTTGTTAATGTCATTTTTTGGGAATATTGAATGTTTGGGCCATCCTGCAGTGGGATTCCACTTCAATTGTTATTTTACTTTGTGTAACAAAATACACTGCTTCTGGGAAGAGCTAGGAAGATGATCTGTTTCAGCTGTTTTCTCCAGATTTCTCCCATCTTTCCTGTGTTTTCTATTGTGTTACTCATTACACCATTTTTGTCTTTATTAAATTTCTGCTTTCTTACTTTTGACTCTTCCCGTTCTTTCGCTTCTGCCTGTTTGCCTTTCCCATCTGCAGTTTCTTTCAGATGCAATTAAGTGATTTTCTTTTTTTTTCTTTGAAATATTTTCACCCTTGCCTACAGGATCTGAGTAACAGCCTCACCCAGTTTATTTCAGGTTGCTGATGTTTGGCAGTGCCTCAAGAAGCCACAGTGGCACCAATGCTGGTGACAAACATAGGAAAATGCAAGGTCAGGAAAGTCTTTGGCTCTGTCACATTCAGTGGCTGTATTTTTTGGAATATGTGCAAGGATCCAGCTCTCTGAGGCACTTCTGCATGGACAGCTTATGGCATGTCTATTGGTAGTATTCTTTTGAAAGAGGAGTTTTAACAATCTGTTGTTTTCTGTGTTTGTCTCCGTAATATCTTTTCCTCTTTACCCACTCATGTATTTGATAGGCAGTATCCTCATATCCATAGATCCAGAAACTGTCCATTGCTTTTTTTTAGTCTTTAAATCTTTCATGGTCTGTACAGTAATCAAACCACATTGTCTAAGGTTTTTTCAGGAGTGGTTGCCTTATATAATATTCTAATTTCTCTGGAAAAGAAACAGGAAAAAAATCTAACCAGGTATTTAGCAATGAAATTGGTGTGGTTTTGGGTTTTTTTTCTTCTTTTAACGTGCCCTAACAGTGATTTGTCCCTGAAGCAGTCCACTAGATTTGTTTTGCACTCGGTGTTTCTGTTCAGATGCCTTTTTTCAGTGGAAAAACAGACATTTTTCTTTTTTTGCTTGGCATTGGAATATTTCAATGTAATCTTTATACATGTATATATTTATACATCTATATCCATACACATAGGTGTGTGTGTATATATATATATATATATATATATATGTTATATATATATTTAAAATACAGGATTTTATCAGGCAGGGAGGTAAATCAAAGAAACATAGTGGCTATTCATGAGTGGACAGAAGTCCCTGAAGCAATTGTTTCAACTCAGAGCTTGTTTCCCACTTGCTGTATTGTCCAGGAGACTGAAGTTGCTGACAAGTGTTCTAAGCTTCTGCATGGTCTTTTATCTCTTCTGGGCTTGGGCCCTGGAATAGCTTGAAGATAACCTGGAGAGGTTGTAGTTAGTGGTTAGCCTGTGTAGGGACTTAATTGCACTACTCTGTATAAGCTGTAGTTTCTTACATATTGAAAAGAGTTATGCGTATAAACAGCAGCCTGTTATACTGCTGGAAGAAGGAATGTGGCTTTAGTGGTTGGGGTTGTCTGGAATTCAAAGGGTGGTACCTATCTGCTGGACTTGTGCAGTTGATTATGGATCAGATTACGAGTTAAGCCTGGAGAGTTAGGTAGGCATTTGACAGGTTGACAGATTTTAAGAACCTAAGGCAGGCAGGCATCAAAGCTCTGAAGTTAGTAATCTCTAAACATCCCTGTAAATCAGTCTTGTGTTAGTGTGACTAACACCTATCAGAGGGAGTGCTTCTGCTTTACCTCCTAAGCAGTTCTGTGAAGATGAAGACTTGGAGACACAGTTATTGCAGTGATAGATGCCAGTAACTAACTGTGGTAAGTTAGAGATACTAAGTTGGCCTGCCAGTTTGTGTTATTGTGAACACAAATAACACAATGGGTGGATGTAATAATTAATTTGTTCTATAAAGTGACTTTAAAATGACCTTATCTGTGGTATAGTTGCATAATAAAAACTGCTGACACCAACATGAAACAGTTGCAAAGTTGTCAATTATCGTGTAGGCTTCTTTCATACGATCTGTCTGAGGATCTCTGGAAAAGCCTAGGAGCAATGAAAAATGGCATCAAGTTCCAGCTCTGACAGAGCGGTAGCAAACAATGCAAGCTCCAGGACTGTTGCTGAATACTCTTAGCCATACCTGGATCATGGGGGGTAGCCCCTGCTGCTGTGAGGGTGCAGCCCATAGCTGTGGGATTGCGTGCACTGAGCCACAGCTGTGGCTGCACAGGAAGGCTCAGAACTGTTTAGGCCAAAGTCAAAAATATTCACTTAAAGGATGTGGCAGGCAGGGCCAGTTCCAAGATGCAGTGTAGTAGCCCTACTACAGAAGACTCCACTTCAGACATCTGTGGGCTTCTTCCACATAAGTAAAAATCTGTAGATTATTGTATAGATTTATATTTTTATCTATTTACAAATATTAATTGTATAAATATATAGTATATAAACATACTTCCTATACTAAATAAATACATACAATTGTACTGACAGATGTGTTTGACTTTATATTGGAGGAAATGTAGTCTGAATTGTATACTTTTTATATCTATAAATACATATACACGGTACTAAAACTGTACTATAGCAGATGTCTGATTTCATCTAGTAGCCTGTATTATTTTAATTAAAGTTATTTTGACAAAGAGGGACGAGAGGATTGAGAACAAATTTTAAATCCCATTTAAGTCCCTTCCTTCGATTTCTAAAATAGCTGCTTTTCATCATGTCAGTGAATTTAGATTAAGTTAACTCCTTAAGGCAGATGTCTTAAGTGTACCTGATTAACTGTCTGTCTGGTAGGAGAGGGGACTGAAGCCCTTAATTTAGAAATTAAACCCATCCCTGACCTAAAGCTGAAATTGAGATTCTGCTGAAATCTCTGTTTTGAGTCTTGCTTGGTGAATAAGACCCACCAGTTAGTGTGACTAATGTGGCTGCATGGGACTTACTCAACCCTATTTTCTAGTCACTCTTCTCTCATAGGTAGTTGTGTATCCTGAGTGTTGATGACGCAATTGTGGTTTAACTGTACAGTGCTGTTAAATACTTGACTAGCATGCAATAAGAAAAATTATGCTTTTATGATTTCTTGAATGACTTGTATGTAAGAAAGTTGCATTGTTTCCCACTTTCACAGAAGTTTTCGCAGTATTTCTGTTTCACTGTTTTCTGCAACTCTTTGAGGCCTAAAAAGAACGAATTGTTCTATTCTTGACTTAAGAGGTCATCAGCCACTTGTTCTCACTAGAAAATGTAGTCTGTGTAGGTGGGCTGAAAACTGAGGGATTACTGTTCAGAAATACAGTTCATGTTCACTTAATTCATTAATTGTTCTTCAGAAATCATGAAAGTTTCTTTTTCACTCCACGTGCATCTCTGGGAATGCCTAAGAGTCACATTCATATATATTAATGTCTTATTACAGCAAGAAGACTTCAGTCACTTCTCTCTCTTTGTGCAGAGGTTCCCTTTCAGTGTAGATGTGCACATGATGGCAGAATTAAATAGTCATTAGTCAGGTTGTTAGTTATTTATGACATGACTGCTCTGAACAAACTCTTACTAAAGCTATTTCTTATGCTTCTGACTTCCGGCTTGCTTTGGGATGCTGTCCTAGAAAATTATGTGCTGTCTTACCATAAATCTTACAAATTCAGTGTTACCAGATACGGACCACAGCAATAATATGTAAATGAGACTGACCTTAACTACAGCAGAATTGAGAGTCTGAACTAATGACCGACTTCTCTTCTAATTTTCTGTGCCTGTAAGTCTGATTGTGTGTGTCTGCTATCAGTATTATGTTTGGACTGAGTTTGGAAAGCAACACAGTATCCTGTGAGCTGTATATTTAGTGTGGTCTATTGGACTGTAGTTCTACACCTTCACTAGCTGTATTTCTTGGGACTTCCTAATAAATAGCCAAACCATGAGGTGGAATTTTCTACTGGGTGTTTGTGTAACTGCTGCTGTCATTTGACACAACGACACACCAAGATGTTTTTCAGTATCTTGTTCCTCTAGAAATCCTTTTAGTTACCTTCTTTTTCTTGCAATTACTTAGCATTCTACCTGAAGCATTGCACATCACTACAAAGCATGAGAATACAATCTGAAGCTATAAGAGGCCATAGTTGTGGAACAGTAGGAGTTGTAATCTGGTTTTGACACAAGGTGTTAGGTTTTTCTGCTTTTCTCTTATGAGTTTGTTGTTTGGTTTTATGCCTTTTTTTTTAAACCTTTTTTAAGTGTTGTGATGTAAACATAGAACCTTATTATTTAGTTGCAGCACTATGCTGGATGATCATGAAACAAGTTCTAGTCCATGCTTTGGAAAGCTTCATACTCTGTTCCTTAACAAGGGTACCCAGGAGAGATGACCCAGTGGGGTGTGGAGGCTTTTTGTACAAGTTTTTCTAGTCAAATTTCTTGGTCCCCTTACCCCATAATGAATGTAAAATTTCTTTATTAAAATAAGGTGTTTGGCGAGGAGGGGTGAGCAGGAATGGCTCTGCTACCATTTGAGGCTGAATTCAGATTTTGCTCCATTGTCACCATGAGTTCGGCATGGATTATATGCCAGCTATTGGGGGCAGCTAATTTCTGCTGGTGTCTTGAAAGCCAACTTGGGAGGCATTTTACTTGGATTCATTCTTGCTTTGCAGAAGACAAAGAGGAGAAATATTTCCTAGTGAGGTGTTATTGACATATAGTTGTGCTGCAGAAGGGGAATTACCACAGTGATACCAGTAAGCCTCCGTTGAATGTCCTAGAAAACAAGGGTAAGCCTTGGGGCTGAAACCTTGATACTTTCTGTTTGTTGTCACTGACCCACACTGAATATATGTATATTTCATTTTTTTTTCTGCATTGAGCCATGTCAAATATCTGGTGAGCTTTAGTCTGAATTGTCAGATTCTAAGTCTCGGCCGCAAAATTTGCTATGATTTTGGCCTGTCTGATGAATGCAAATGCATCCTTAACATGAATCTGTCCTTCATTGTTCATTTTCTAGTTTCGTCTACTTGTTACCATAAGCATCAGATATGCAATAAACTAGGCAGGACAAGCAAATAACTGGTAGCAGACAGTTCAGATGTGTTTGATCACTACTTCTCAAATACCTTATGAATCTGTCTGTAAATGTCAGATAAACCAAAGTTTGAAAGAAGAAAATTGGTTTTGCTGGGAATTTGCGTGAAATGAAAAAGTAGTGGTGAAGTAAAGAAGCAGTCTAGTAGCCTTAGAAGTCACGGGGCTTCATTCATATCACCATGTCAGACTTTCATGTTGAGGTCTACAAAAATACTGCACAGCACATGTTGTATTTTGTGAGGTGGAGGCATTATTCATGTGCTGTCCTGTGGGGCTATTCCATCTGTTTCCTTTGAAACTCTGTGGAGTTTGTGTGTGGGCTTTCAGAGGAAGTGATCTAGAGCAGCCCTGGAAATGAGGTTGCTTAACCTTTCTTGTCTCTCCCGTTCTTCTCCTTATTGACTGCCCTGGAAAAATGTCGTTTGGTGGCCCTTATGTACCTTATAAAAAGCATCTTCTAATGAGTTGGACTGAATGGGAGGGCTGACAAAGTCTTCACTTTGTTTCAGAAGTGTTAGAGATCTTGGTAGAGTCATGTCCACAATTAATTGAATATCAAAGACTTGTTCTTCAATGAAATATTTGTGAAGTCTGCATGTGATTTCTTAGGGGACAAAAAGCACATTTTTCTTGAACATCTGCCTAAATCTAGTCTAGTAAGCATTAGAGTAGTTTGTTGCAGTTCTGGAGGTCTTGCAAAGTTCATAGATACGACTTAAAAATAAGCAGTTCGTATAAGGGTTAGTGGAGGAAGGGGGGGCGGGGGGGGAAGGAGGAAAAAAACCAAAACAAAACCTAAAAAAACCCATAGTCACGATTTGAGTAACATAACTGCTGGTGTGATGATGTTACGGAACCACCTAATTTTGGGAAGGATGATGTGACCTCTCTGTGGGCATGATAATGTGACCTCTCAGCAGCTCAGGATGTGAATTTTCTGCACTTTGGAAGGTCAATGTCGCAGTGATAAAACATGACTAGTAAATATGTTGTTAAGATTTGATGTACTCCATAAGTTACCCGAGATGTTTTGGAGGAGTGTGTGGGTTTTTGTTTTGTTTTTCTTCACGTAAAATTCATAAATTAGCTTTCCTCTTTATGGGGATATATTTCTTATGTGCGAGGTTTTCTTTCTGCCTAATCAGTTGACAATGCTCCATCTGGGCCCTGAAACCTAGCATAAAGATGCTCTGCATGATCCTGTCATATCCCTGTCTTGAGGGTGTTATATAGGTTATTATAGCCTCTTCTTATAGCTCACTTTGTGCTCTTATTTGCCCCAGCTGGTTGTTGCTACAGCAAAGTTGTGATCTCAGCATATCAAAAGGGTTGGAGGAAAAATGCAGGCTAAAACTTGTAGTGTACTCAAAATTTATTGTTCTTGCTAAAATTAACAGCAAACTGATTGATCTGTCATGCTCTTGGGAGCAAAAATATCTGGCTCTGTGAGTTGAAATATCATCATGCTGGAAAAGGGCATAATAAATGCCTGGCTTATGAAAGACCTTTTGAGTCTTGCCTGGGTAGCTGAGGTTAAGGAATGTCATGAGTAAATTTTAATGTTGGTGAGAGAAAGCTTGTAACTAGTGATAAAAACCACAGGAACTGGAAACAAGTTTTTTGCATTTGTAACGTGCAGCAAAAACCTGTGACCTAAGGGTATTCCTGCTTGCTTTCATACCTTTAGTGTATTACGTGTGTTTCTTTTTTTCCCTTCTGCTTTCTGTATTCGAGTTCTATTAGGCAGGGGATGTAAAAGGGAATGCGAGTGCTGGCACTGTGAAGTTAACAATTGCTGGTTAGTTAGGTCATTGGAAAAAACAAACCCAACAGGCAATAAATAGCTGACAATGTGATTTCCAAAGGCAGAAATGTACTGAGTATCAATATAAGGAAATAATGGAGTATCTTTGCTTTTTGTGCTGTTCTTCAGACTGGTCTGCAATGACTACAGCAAGATACAGGCCTACCTGGGACTTGGTACTTGACCCATTAGTGTCCTGTAAGCTCTGCCTAGGTGAATATCCCGTGGAGCAGATGACAACAATAGCACAATGCCAATGCATCTTCTGTACCCTGGTGAGTTTGTGTTCTTTATTAGACATAAAAAACAAGACATAGTTTTAACTGCAGAAATAGTGTTTCTGCTGGGTGGGATTCACCCTGCAGTATTGACCTTTCAGTGGAAATAAATGCTGTTGCTGCATACTTGACACAAATAACTGGCAAGTAAACCTTTGTTTTCCTGTAGTATTAAAAAAAAAAATCTAGCACTTCAATATACTATACTGTAACCCTTACCAGGGCTATTCACACTTTCCCTTTTATCTATCAGTGGCTTGAATTTGGGACTGGTTTTGTGGTTGGGGGTGGTTTTGGGATTGGTTGGGTTTTTGTTGGGTGCTTAAGTAGGGTTTTTTTCTGTTGGGTTTTTGTGTTTTGGTTGTTTTTTTTTTTAACTTTAGAAGAGAACAGAGCCTTTCAACTGAAGGGGATCACTTCAGCTGAACAATCTCTGGTCCAGCTGCCTGGTCCCAGCCACTTCATGGCTCATCAAAACTTAAAGCATGGTGTTAAACGAATTGTCCAAATACTGCTTAAACACTGACAGGCTTGGGGCAGCAACCACCTCTCTAGGAAGCCTGTTCCAATGTTTGGTCACCCTCTCTGTAAAGAAATGCTTCCTAATGTCCAGTCTGAATCTTCCCTGGTGCAGCTTTGAACCTTTCCCATGTATCTTGTCAATGGATACTAGGGAGAAGAGCTCAGCACCTCCCTTTCTACTTTCCTTCCTCAAGAAGCTTTTGAGAGCAATGAGGTCGTCCCTCAGTCTCACTCTCTCCAAACTAGACAAGCCTGAGTTTCTCAGCTGCTCCTCACAGGACACTCATTCCAGTCTTCCCCTCAGCTTTGTTGTCCTCTGGAGATGATTCCAAGGACCTTCAACATCCTTCTTAAGTGGTGGGGCCCGAAGTCCACCCAGTGCTGAAGGTGAGGCTGCACCAACTCTGAACACAGCAGGACAATCACCTCTTTTGACCAGCTGGCAGTGCTGGGTTTGGTGATCCCAGGATGGGCTTTGCCCTCCTGGCTTCCAGGGCATTGCTGACTCACATGGAGCCTGCTGTCACCCAGCACCCCCAGATCCGTGTCTGCAGGGCTGCTCTCCAGCCATTCCTCTCCTAATTCATGCTTGTGCCGGGTGTTACTCAGTACCAGGTGCAGAATCTGGCAATTCAACTTGTTAAATTTAATCGTTTCCCTGCCCCAGTTTATCTAGATCCCTCTGCAAGGCATCTTGTTCCTCAAAAGAATCAGCATCAGTTCCCAGTTTCGTATCGTCATCAAACTTGCTAATGGTGCATTTGACTCTTGCACCCAAACAGTTGATGAATATACTGAACACAACTGACACCAGAACTGACCTCCAAGGGACAGTGTTAGTGACTGGTTGCCAGATAAATGTAGTCCCATTCACTACAACCCTTGGAGCCCAGTTTTTCACTCAGAGCTCATCTCACAGGTGGACAGCTTGTGCAGAAGGATGCTGAGAGGGTCAGTATCAAAAGTCGTACTAAAATCCAGAGAAACTACATCCACTGCCTAATCCTTAATTCAGAGGGGATGACCTTGTCATAGAAGGTTATCAGATTAAACAGACTTTGTCTTTATGATGCCATGTTGACAGTGCCTGATGATTGCATTGTTCTTTAAATGCCTTTTAACAGTACCCAGCATAGCCATGCACACACTTGTAACTAGAAAAGTATTTAATGTATTACAGATTCTTATTTCACTGTGTCATAATTACAGTGACGTAACAAGTTTGCATTACCATATTGTACAAATGCTTACCTGGAATGAGAAGGATCTTTTCAGTTAAGTACCAAACACTGGGGAGCATAAGTGTAGTATTTGACAAAGAACATCATCATCACGGTTGATGGATATTCCTAGTTTAGGAACAGAGGAAACTACTAGTAAGTTTTCATCCCTATTACTGAATTTAAATTAAAATTTTAGTTCATTAAATTTTGCAGTGGGTGCAATTACACCAAAAACCTTGTAATGATGGTTCAGCAGTGGAAAAATTAGAGTATTATCAGTAAGAGTATAACTTCTGGGATACATGATGCTCAGACTTTAATTTCCCAAGAGTTTATGATACGGTGTTACAGACTCAGACATGGGGATTGGGTGACTTTTTTTTTTAGTTTGAAAGTCATTTCCAGCGAAGTTTTTTGGGTATGTGTTTTTGACATTAAAGATCAAGGGTTTTAGTTAGTTTATTTTATTTTTCTTCATGGATGTACTACAATTTTTTAATAGTAGATTTTCTTTTTCCTGGTGGTTATTGAAGATAGGAGGCAGCCAATGGAACAAGGTGGATCTACTGTGAAAGAAGTGTTTGCTCAAGCATGCAAAAGTATATAAAATAATAGGTTAATAGGCTATAAAAGTATATGAAATAATGAAAACTGTTCTCTACTGTTCTAGTACTTACAGCTGAGTGTTGTGCTTCTCCCTTTTGCTTGAATGCAGAGAATATTTAAATGTCAGTTTTCAATAACATTTCCATGGCAGCAGAAAGACTGGGTTACCAAATACTCATTTTTTCATCTTCACTTTGTTCCTTTTGATGTTTACTGCCATCCCTGATCTTCTGTTTCTTGGTAGAATGTGATTGCTGACTCTTACTGCTGTTTTGAAAGGTACAACCAGTTACAGACATCAGATATGTAACCTTTACCAGTAACCTTCGCAGCTGACATAGTAATCTGACTGGTGACGTGGAATTTGTGTTTTGAACTCTGTTCAGGTGGAATCATCAGCTACTTTTACTACTTGTATTTGATTGTCTTGAAGAGTTTATTCAGCTTAGTCCTGTTTAAAGAAATTGGTGTAGTTTGTCTGCCTCTTGTTTGCCACTTAATAAGCTTTACTACAGTGGCATCTGAGTGCCCTGAAAAAATCATTTATCCTCAAGCTTTCCTGTGAATTGACAGGAAATACTACCCTTGTTTTCTTTGATGATGGTGAGGGAAGTATTAAGAATCAATCCCTATAAATGGAAGAGGCAACAGCTATAAACCTGTTACAGCACAGGCCTTCATCTGAAACCCAAAGCTTTCATCTCTACCTTTGGGCCAGCCTGAAGGTTGATAAATTGCTAAAGAAAATACTCCCAGGAGTCTGGCAAAATTGTTTGGTCTATTGACAGTTGTTAAGGACGAGTGTGACAGCTGTACGCAGAATCCTCCACTGGTGTTCCTCCAGCGACAATTTCCAGAAACACCAGGGCCACTGCATATGAACTGTGCTTTGTAAATGGCCAAATTAAAGTTGTTTGAAACCAACAAGAAGCAAGAGTAGCCTTTTGACTCAAGATTTTGCATAGAGTCTATGTACAGTAGACCCAGTTCATCTCTGCTTTGTTCTTGTTTGACCAGTATGTAGTTTTGTTCTGGCTTCCTTTCTGTAAATGAGCAGAGATAACTGATGGCCTTTCCAGGAATATGAGCAAAAGTGAAAAAGGGGTGTCCATACAGGTGTGAATACTGCTTTTGCTACAGCTTTTACCACTAGCTTTAGCCGTTCTGTCTAAATCACGGCAAGCCAAAACAACATGAGTATGTACTACAAAGAGACTTTTCAAGTGCAGTACTACTGGTATGTTGGCAGAATTTGGATCAATATGCAGGTCTCTCAATCCTATATCTGTCTGCAAGTCTTCACTCCTTATAATCATAGAAGTGCTATAGTAAAGATCCCATGAAGGATTGTCTCTTCCTGACACTTGTACAGTAGCACAGCATTGCTATTCAGAAAGATAGAATGGGGACACTGTTTCCATTTGCTTTCTGGCAGAGTTGTGCATGGATTAAACAGAACAGACTGCCACTCCTCTGCTGATAAGGCATAGGCACTACAATTTCCCATAGTATTATTTTGCCAGTTAGTACAATACTCCATTATTGTTTTTATCATTATGATCATTAATGCCTAGACAATGCTGTGAGCTCAAGTTTTGTATATCTCATCCATTAGGAATGTTATAAGAATGTATTTTCTGGTACCTCAAGCAAATCTCTTGTCAGATGGCTTGAGGTACCAGAGGAACAAAAGTCTAAAGAGTAGAGAGAAAAACAAGATACCTGCTGTTAGCTTTTTGTTTGTTTTCCTGAGTAGTGTCAAGGGGCAAACCACTATCTCTCTTTCTAGAATCATGTTAACAGTAGGACCAATCTTAAGTGTGCTTGTGTAATTTTGGACCAAAATGCCTAAATATCTTTTTATTAAGTTGTTTTACCCCACTTAAATAGCACACAGTACATAGCTAGTAATGTTAAATTTTTAGATAACCAATTAGCAGTTGTTTGCCTCAGAAGAAGTAATTGATTTTGCATGTTTTCTTCAGAAAGCTTTACATTTAGAGAAGGAAAAGGAGATTAAAGCGGCAAACACCTTTTTTTAAAAAAATTTTTGTTTGTATTATTTGCTTTACTAAATTTTTTCACTTACTACTTAGCCTTTGATTTTTAAGGGGATCATAGGAGATAAGCAGGGAGCAATTTTATCCAATTCCTGCCTGAAATTCTGATTATTTTGTAATCTGTGATGAAATTCTCACGTGTCTTAAAGCACAGGATGTCTTACCAATTGTGTATGTGCTGAAGTTACAATAGCGTTTTTCCAGCTGATATTCTTGCATGGAAGTCAAGCAGTTAGTTGCTTGAATGTGTTCTGGTTCAGGATTTACATGTACATCTGTGTACATAAATACTGTATAATTTACATATAAAACACACGGATGTGTCAATGTGTTGTGAGTACAGTGATGCCACTATTGCTCAAGGCAGGCTAAGCTCCTTTTGACCTCACATTAGGTCATTCACTTCCCTTCAAGATATTATGCAGTACTGATCATTCTGGTACCAGCAGATTCATTGCTTACTTTTCTCAAATTTCAAACAAAAATCTGTCAAGTAGGCAGTCCAAGCAAGCAAATGTCTAGAAATATGAAGCATGACGGAAAACTTGCCTTTGGTAGAAAAGTTTGATTACTCCTCTGTAGTCTTCCTTGTTACTGATGGAAGGAGAAACTGTAGTGAGATATGCGAAAGAGAAGGCCACCTACAGTTAGAAAATAACAAAACTAATGTTAAGACCTACCTTCTGCTGCTTGTTTGTGCTTTCTTTTTGGTCAGATATGCACATGTGGATCAACTGAATTTGCCTAATCATGACTGTTTATACTCTGATTAGTCCCCTATTTCTGCTTCCTTATAGGCTGAAGATCAGCAAAGCAAATATTATCCTGCCTATAACTGGTATCAGGCATCTCTTTTTTTTTTTTTTTCTTGTTGTCATGCTTGACTGGAAGCACATGGAGCTTCTCTGAGTTGAAGGACAGAAAAAAGTTTGATTTACTTAGTGTTATCCCTCCCTCCAAATGAGGCAGAGTGCCTCATCAGCCTCTCCTTCCCCCAGGGCAAGGCAGACACCAAGAGCAGTGTGGATGGAAACAGGTGGGCTTGGCTGCCTCCCTGATCCCGTGTAGTTTGTCCTTGCTTGCCAGGAGAAGCCTACCTTAGCAGGGCAGCACTGTGCTGACGCCAGGCTGTTCCTCGCCTCTATCAAAGGAGATGCCCTACTTGCTTGGAGACAGGAGGGAGGGGGAAACCTAATGGCTTGTGAGGTTTTACAGAGTTCAAGGTCCTTCTCAGCAGCTGTAATGTTTCCCTGTTTCCCACCAGCAAAGCTTAGAGCTCGCTGCTTGAGCTCACACACCCCAGCCTTAGCGCGGAACTGATACTGATCTTGACACGTGATGTGTCAGTAGAGGCTTCGTGGTTAGAGGTCACTGTGTGTTTGCATAGCAGTTCACATTGCTGGCTGGGTTCTCACTTGCCTTGTAGGTGCTGGGATGACAGAACTCCTTGCTTTAATAAGCAGGAACCACAGAACACTGGGTGAAAACTAAACTTGATCCAGAGCCTTCAGCTTTCCTCTCTTGGGTGCTGTCACTAAATGAGATTAATGTTATCTGTCTTCATCAGGGTGTTGGGAAAACTAGTTCATTTTTATTTGCATAAGGTTTTTCATGTGAAAAGGGAAGGCGCTTTGTTTGCTGCAGGTGTGTTTTCCTCCCACTCAGAATTGCTATTTCTGTTCTGAAATAGAATAAACTTTTCTCAAACATATAAAGAAAGACTGATTTTTTTTTTTTGGTGGTGTTCTTGCCTTCTGAATATTTGAGTTTCAACATATGCTGACATTTGAAAATAAAATTATTTTCATAAGGTTTACTCTGTGAGTTTTTACCAATTGCAGCCCTGAACAGGTGAGAATCAAAATTTTATGCAAGGTAATAGAAGACTAAAAGTCCATAATGAAAACAGTTTACATGTACATCCACTTGGAATACCTACTCAAATATGAAGATATGCCTACATCACAAAGTACAATCCTTGTCTCATTTGGCCATTTTCTGCTGTCTACTGATGTAATTGATTTCTCTGAAGAAAAATTGTTCAACTTCTATAAATTTATAGTACACAGCCTTAAATAAGTTTGTATGTAAAAAAAAAAAAAAAAAAAACAAAAAACCAAGCCCACCAACCAAGCCACCAAAGACTAGGCAGCCGTAACTCTGTGTTACCTTCCCTTTCCCTTTCAAGATACACAGCTGGACCAAGGTACTTGTTTTTCCAGTGCATTTAGTTCTGGTTGCATGGTCCTGCTTGTGGTTCCTGCAGCCATTGATTGCTGTGTCTCAAAGGCCGTTTGCTATGTCTTGATATTTCTCAAGCTGAAGTAGCCATCAGGCCTCCTCTTCCTTCATTCTTGATAATACCTACATTTCTTATTGCCTTGCTTCCATCATTTGTTGACTGAGGGGCCTGATGGTGCTGTTCCCTGTACTCAAACTGGCAGTCTTAGGTGGAGGGTTTGGAGGCTGGACTCAATCAGAGGGGTGATGCACCTCATCCCTAATATGAACATCTTGTCTGCAAGTTCTTGTTTGCATTGATTAAGAAGTGTGTACAGGGGACTGCTGTGATAATTGGGTTTACTGTCAGAAGGCATTTAGACAGAGGTAGAACCAAAGTAGCAACGTCTGCTGTGCTGTCCACAGGATCAATCAACAGCCATCATTGCACTAACCACAGCAGCCTTTGCAATGGGTGAGTGCCCGCTCCTGCCAGGATGCAGTCAGTCCCCATACAAAGATTCTTCCAGGGGCTGGGAGGGCAAGGACTCTTGGCCAAGAATAATTTTTACAGCTCAGGAAAGAATGCTCAGATGGTTTGTCCTCAAACATGGAAGCACATGGGTTGTGTTTCTTTCCCAGCCGTCATCCTCTTTGGCCATCATCCACAGGCAAGATGATGTGATTGCATTTAGACTGACAATATAGTCTGTAACAGGGCTCCAGAAAAGCTGATGAAGTCTTTAAACATTGACAGCGTGGTGGGAGAAGGAGGCATTTACCCTTGGCAGTTTCAAACAAAAAAAATCTTTAAAAAGAGGCTAAGTATTGGGAAGGTAGAGGCAGGAACCCTGTCCAACAGAGTTCTTCCAAGTTGCTTGCCACTTTGGGGAAAACATGTATCAGCCGTGATGTTATCTGTCTCTGGTCCTGGCCAAAGTCTCTCTGTGTGTATGTTCTTGTTCACAGCATAAGGCTCTAGATATTTCCCTGTTGTTTCTGGAGTGCCTTGCACGTGCTTGTCTTGGAGTCAAGGGTTGATATGCTTCTGTAGCAGAATTTTTGTCTCTGTAGCAAAACAAAGGATATAAAGGGTAAACATGTAAGACAGTTCTCAGGATATAAAGGGTAAACATGTAAGACAGTTCTCTGTTACTGCTTTCAGATTTGAAGTACTGCATGTCAAGATACGTGGATTTTTTTCTTCCTGTGATTTATTCTCCCATTCTTTTTCTTTTCTTTTACATGTTTTCTTGTATGCTGCGAGTATACCATGGAAATTTCTCAGGAAGTAGTTTTCTTTTCCTATTAAAAACTAAGTTTAAAATAATATGGCTCCTATGACTGGAGTACTGGAATGGAAGGATACAGGCTCTTTAGGAAGTACAGACAGAAGAAATGAAGTAGAGGTGTCACCCTGTATGTCAGTAACCAGCTGGAGGGTGTGGAGCTGTATTTTGGGATGGATAAGGAGCCAACCAAGAGCTTGTGGGTCAGGATTAAAGGGAGGGCAGAGACAAATAACTTTATAATGGGGTTGCTAAGGAGAGTCTGACCAGGAGGCTGTACAAGAAAATTGGAGAGACTTTCTATAAAGGCATGTAGCGATTGGGCAAGTAGGAATGGCTTCAAACTGAAAAAGAGTAGGTTTAGATACTAGGATGGAATTCTTTATGGTGATGGTTGTGAGGCACTGGACAGGTTACCCAGAGAAGTTGTGAATGCCCCCATCCCTGGAAGTGTTCAAGGCCAGTTTGAATAGAGCTCTGAGCAACCTGAGCTAGCAGAGTGTCCCTGCCTATGGGAAAAGGGTTGGAACTAAATGATCTTTAAGGTCTGTCTCAATCTAAGCCATGCTATGATTCTGTGATATGTCCTATTACCAGATGAGCATTCCTGTTGCTTTTAGAACTATGCACCAAAATATTTTGAAAGGTAGCCCATGATAGTTATATATGGCTACAAGAATCTCTTTTTCAGGAATAGGGAAGGCTCTAGCCTTATTATGTCATTCTTCCCTCTTTTTCAGAGAACACCTGAGATGTAGGCTGCTTATTTTAGGGGAGTTTTTCTTCTTGGAATTGTTCAGGTTTTTCTAAATGGAAAATATTTCTAGAAAATGACATTTTATTCAGGTAAAAGCTCTCTACCAGAGTGAATTTGCTATTTGAACAAAAGGGAAGGGAGCTGTTATTCCGAGAGTATTAGTCTTAACTTGAGACATAGTCACTCAGAATTTTTTGTCGTGGAAGAAATTCGCTCACTCTCACACACACTGTCTCCCCCTGCCTCGGTGAGTGTTGCACACTGCATCGCTGTACTGTTATAATCTGAACCTAAAATGGCCCATTCCATCACATTACTTGAAAGATTTACAGGCAGTGTTTCTACCAGTATAAATACCTATTCACCAGACTGACGGCAGAATTGGCTTAGGGGAATTAGTACAGAGCAATACCCTTGGTATTGCACTGTCTTATGGAAGGAAAAGATATCACCTTCTTAGTATTCATTTTAAAGCAATGTAAAGAAAAATGCCTTGTATGCGTAGTGTAAAAATACTGCAAAATACTATCAAAAGTAGTTGATGCAGTAGTGGTTTTGGTCATTTCTGTAGCTGCATCACATGAGTTTTGAGCTTTGGCTTGGTATCCTATTAGCATAAAAACAACCCATAGGCCAAGCTGTAGATTTGTAGCTAACAAGGCACTTCCAAAATAAGTGCTTCTCACTCACTGTCCTTTCATATTCTTCATATTCTTTCCTAGAATGTAAGGCCCAAAGGGATCTTTGCATGCACGTACGCTGATGTCACTTGTAAAGTGGATCACAGAATACCAACCAGCATTTCCTGAGTCTTCATGTGGTTGAATGCAAGTTTATGTAATTATATGGGTATTTATGCATGTATATTTTTAGATGTTCATCTAATCCTGGCTTTCAGATGATACAGAATTTGAGACTGGCAATTTAGTCTACACATTAATAATCATCCTATTTGAAAACATTTTCAGCTTGAGCTTTAAAAAAATCTCCCTCACTGAAAAAACGTCAGCCCTTCCTTGTGTTTCTGAA
The DNA here is from genome assembly GCA_013398015.1 of Oreocharis arfaki. Lineage (NCBI taxonomy): Eukaryota > Metazoa > Chordata > Aves > Passeriformes > Paramythiidae > Oreocharis > Oreocharis arfaki. Next base: position 34,752 of record VZRR01011205.1, on the reverse strand, counting down.
GTGCGGTATAAACTCTTAGTGATTGTCTGCCCAAAGTGTAGGGTTATTTCCAAGGTTGATATTTGTGCACAATAGCAATTGCCTTTGCCTACTTTTAATATTCATTGCTACTGAATGCATTGTAAAAAACTAATTCCCTTTCTTTTTTAGTACTTGGTAAATGCTAGATTTCTTATTTTTATTTTTTCTCCTTTCAGTTTCATTGGTGCATGTGTTTGGTTTTTTAAAAATCGATTTCCAATACCAGCATGTGATGATTCTGCATGTAGTGCACACTTCATTTGGTGATGACTGTGGCCTAGTGCCAGCACTAAAATACACTTGAAGTTTTAAGAAATAAATCAAGTGATATGGTGATGATATGCTTGGCTCTTGTCATGTGTTTTTGGCCTTTCAAAATCCACGAACTGATTTAAAAATTTCACATATGATTTGGCACTTGCATCTGTAGCATTAGTGTAGTCAGAAGTCTGCATTTAGACAAATTCTACTTATCACCTGTTAAAATAATGTAGGATAATCTTTTTGTCTGCCTAACTCTCAAATAAAAGGTGACATCTTGAAAAAACATTCCTTGTTTGCTGCAATAGTATCAATAGCATGTTCTTAAATTAGTTGTAACTTTCCCAGACCATCTCCAAGTGTTTTTAATTACGTGCATTTTGTATTCTAAAATGACCTCAGGTACCAAGTGAACACATATTTTCTGTCAAACCAGATGGCAGATAAGTGTTGCCCCCCATGTAAACAATAAAAGTCAAGATTCCTTTTTTGGCATTATGATGGGGTTTATTTGGGGTTTGATGTCAGGAGAAATAAATCAAACCACCAACATCAGAAGTAAGCATGATTGTTCCCAGAATTCTTCTAAAAGAAAAGGAAAAGCCAAAAATTTAAAATTCTTTGTATATAAATTTTGCTGTGGCCTGTGCAGGTTTGTTAGAGCTAAATGCAGCAGAGCAAGATTATGTGTTATAGTTTTAAAATTAGGCAAAAAATAAGCATTTTGATTCCTATATAGGGAGGTTGATCTTTATAATATCAGACAAGAAGATATGCAGCTCTAAAGCCATGCCACACCAGTGGTCACTGTACATACCTTTCTGCCTGGCACAATCCTTGATGTATAAAAGTTAGAAGTACAACACATCTTGCTGAGCTTTAAATGCTATACTGTGCTTGGCAGCTTTAGAAAGGAAGTCATTCCTTTATTAGTCATCTGTCTCTGAGGCAACAGAAAAAAAGTGTTCCCAATTTAAATAGGCAGCTTATAGTAAAACTGCTGCTGAATTGGGCTCTCAGTTGATCTTTGTGAGGGAGTGGATCTGGGCTAAAACTCAAAGTGGATGGGCTCCTGCCCTTTATCATGGGGACAGCAAATGCCAGTAGGATTCATGGATTACCATGTGTAAGAGAGCCAAACACTGAGTTAACTATTCTGCCAAGGATAGTTAGGGAAAAAGTTATCCACACATCAGAAAGGACAACAGTGATGGAAAGAGGACAGAGCAGGGATGCATAAGGAGTATGTATGCACAGGGAACAATACAGGAGTAGTGCTCAGGGGAACTAACTAGTCTCCTCTGACACAAATTCATTAGAGGAATAATTAAGATGTTCCTCAGCATATTCGTTTTATACGGGTCAGTGTACTCTTGTGACCTTACTCCAATCTCAGCCTTTAGGTATCTCATTTCAAAGGGTTGGATCTCTGAGAAAAGTTATGTAATACAGTTCATTTTGAATGTTGTTTGGGGTAACTTACACTCCCACATTTTTTGTTCATGGTGTACAGTACTTTATTGCCTTAATGAAGATACTTTCTTCCAGCATTGGGTCAAGTTGGATAGAAAAATTTTTCATCTTTTTGTAATTGTTTTACAATGAATTTTTTATAGTATATGATTGAACACCTAATCCTGCTTTGTTGTTTTGCTTGCATGCTGCTGCATTTCTGGTACTGTAGCCAGTCTGATACAAGTTGCACATTTTTAAGAGAAGCCACAGGTACCCTGTGCATCAAATTCTCTTGCAGCTGCTTTGTGTTACTCTTTTTCCACTCAAGAAGTCTCAGGGGAGTCTTGAGTTGATAGCGTGTTTTATCCTCTGCCTATTTTCCAGCAATATTCTGTAACCTTGAGGCATTTGTCAGAAGGTGAAGCATGAGAAGTGCATTTGGCTGTGCTGATTTTGAGAAGGCAGGGGCCAATGCCCCATCAGGGGAAGGGAGAGGCCGTGGACACTGCTCATGAAAGGGATGAACTGTGTCGTTTCTTGGAAAATGAGAGGAAAGGGAAGCAAATTGAATAGGCTTTGGCATCTGTCCTAAACAGGTTGAGGAGGAGAATTAGCCACATTAATGATTAATGGTTGCAAAGCTCATTCAGCTTGAAAAGTACTTTCTGTAAGTGCTAAGTGCTGGCATTAAAAATGTATGCATTTTCATTTTAATCCATACTTGGCGTCTGCAAATGGAGAGGAGAAGGAAGAGCCAGCAGTGTCATTATAGGAGCACTAATACCTCACTACAGCTGAAATCACAGCTTGTCAAGGCACACAACCTAAGGCCTGGGTCTTGCAGAGCTCAGCCTGGTGGTTGCTGGTACTGGCTCTATTGAAGTGTTCCACCACCCGCCCTTCAGAGCTCCAAGTGAAGGCTTGGGAACCTTCTGCAAGTCACACATGTACTAAGTGAACAGTTGTCCTCATTAAATCTCTGCTGAGGAAGACGAAGACTGTATGTAGTCTGTCACACATGGGTTTCTTTGCACAATTAAAAGTTTTGTAAATATCAATCATCTGATCTCTGTTTTTCTTTTCCAAAAAATTGACCTGCTTTCTCTAATGCATGGGAGACACAGGGAAAGGGGGCTCTAACAGAAATTATTTGTTGTGCAATCCAGGTGGTGGCACGTTGCCACCAGAAATGCTGTGGACCAAAGCAACAGAGATTGTGTGGGCAGGAAGTTAAGTCTTTGCTGCAGTCAAGCTGCAAGAGGTAAAATCTCGAAAAATCTGTTAATAGAGGTGTCTGAAAGGAGCTGAATAGACAAATCAAAAGACTGAAGAGAAAGAGAAGAGGTTTGAAGTCTGAACTTTAACAGCTACAAGCCACATGCCTGAGGGTTAGGCTGGAAGGTGCTTGTTGATTTGATTGCATGGGCTGAAGGAAGAAGCAGTTTGGGAGAAGCAGTTTTGTGCTTTGACCTGAAGTTAGGCACACCAGCCTTGGCAAGGTCAATGCAGCCCTTTGCCTTCCAGGCTGGTGGTGAGTCAGCAGCTGCACACCTTTTTAAAATGTCTGGAAATGGTAGCTGAAATCCTTGTTTTGCCAGTTTGCTGCAGAGTGTGTAATCCTTCTTGCCTCCCACACAGCTGTATACTGAGCTGGTTTCATATCTTCATTTCTCTCTGCTGTTGGTGTAGCCTTACTCTTTATTCATACATCTGCTAACACAGAGTTAGGGACCTTGTTCTGTAATTAAGTGCAGATTGCCTATGCCAGCTGAGCTCACAAGCAGGGTGAGAACATCACAGGGTGCCCCATCCACTGGGAAGCAGACCCTCATTTGCTCTTTGTGTAGTGTTGGGCAGGTGGAAGTTGCATGGTATCAGCAGAGAGCCAGGTCTCTTCATCACTCCCCTGCCTTCCCAACAGACACCTATGCATTAGCTGTCAGCTTGATGTAGGAAGGATGGAGGTGGAGGGGGGTTGTTGCTCTTCAAGGATAACAAGGTTTGATCTTAATATGCCCTTGGTCAAAAATACCCACTTTTCTTCTCTGCTTTATTGACAGCCATGCTGTGCACTGCTGTGTTAGAGGCTACATTTTCAGTTAGGAGTTGGGTAAAATGCTGTTGTTGCTAGGAGAGAAAAGCATTAGTATTACCAATATTTATTATTTGGTCCCCATGGAAACTGTAGTTCTCCAGAGAGTCCTAATTCTCACATTTTTCCTTTCTGTGGAAAAGTTACTTCTTTAACCATGAAGTTAGATAGTTATTTTCCAGGAGTAGATGGCAAGATACACAAGTCCCTTTGTGCTCTAGTGTGCTTGACGGATGTCTGTCTATGGGGAATTACTACTTACTAGCTGTGTTGTGGCTTCCAGTTGCACAGTGATCTTTAGAGTGTGGTTAATCTAATTGCATCATGGAGGTGTTTTACTATTTTTGCCCCCTCTGCTTCCTGTTTGATTTGTGCTTTCCTCCATTGTTATTTTTTAATTGGCTGCGTATTTTAAATTGATGAAGAGTTATTTAGTCAGTTTTGGTTTAAGTGATTATAGAGGTCTTTTTCAGCCTAAATGATTCTATGATTTGATGGGGAAATGAACTTGCTGTTTTCTACTTAAAGGTATAACTGTGGCAAAAGCTATGAGTGTTGCTTATGGCTGTTAAAGGGACGCAGTAGTACCTGTTTTTTCAAAGTTTGAGTTCTTTAGATTTTTAGATGAAAGCTGTTAAAATACTGCATGGTTTATCCTTGGCAGAATAGTTTACTCAGTGTTTGGCTCTCTCACAGTGCCTAAAACAGTATGTGGAACTTCTGATCAAAGAAGGTCTAGAAACAGCAATCAGCTGCCCTGATGCCGCCTGCCCAAAGAGAGGTCATCTGCAAGAAAATGAGGTACGCTTTTCCTGCAAACAGGGTGTCTTCTTTTCCTTACAGGATGTTTAAATGTGTCTTGCTTTTTATGTTACATCTTCCATTGTTGACAATGTACGTTTTTTTTAATTCTTCAAAGGTCAGATACTCTGTTTCTTTAAAATTACTTAGATTATTACTGTTCCTAACTGGAATTTTTTCTTCTTTTTCTTCTTGCAACAGATTGAGTGCATGGTTGCATCAGAAATCATGCAAAGGTATAAGAAGCTACAGTTTGAAAGAGGTAACGTGTAACACTACCTGTTGAAGGCTGTGAGAATGGGTTTGTTCCAGAGTGATCCTATAAATCAGAATCTCTGTACATATTCTTGTAGTAGCATTGTGTGTTAATTGTTTGGTCATAAGAAGGAAAAACCCTAAAACGTAATTGCTTCTGTTCTTGCCTGCATGATTCCCAGAACTGCAGCACTCTGGGAATAAACTAAGGAAAGAAAATTGCTATGTATTATATTCCTAAATAACTAAGGGAGGGAGTGACTTCTATTTTGAGCTTTGCTGTTTAAGTTGACTACTAGTACTGTAGGGGCTGGAGAGGAATACTGACCTCTTTCACAGAGCCAGCATTATCTCCTGGGATGGCATTTGGTACGAAATTAATGAGCAGTTCTATGTGTAATGATACAAACATGGTAGGAACATAAGCTGACTGTGTGGCTATGGAGATGTGGAATGGTGTGGCTGTAGAGACCTTACCACTAAGGTTTTGCTGAAGGTAGGGCCCAGCCTAGAAACCACTGCAATCATTGGTTGGTTTTTATTGCCTTCAGTAGGCTTTGAAACATGAAATTACTTACCTGTAAGGAGCCTCCAAGAAAGAATGAAACTGTATCTTATGCTGTTGTTAATTTTGTGGTTACGTTAGGGTAGAAGTCAACTTGAGATAGGTTCCTACTGGGCAAGGCATTGTAAAAACACTTTCTGGTGGGTTTTTCTGCATAGTATGCACTGTATTTAATTTCAAGTACAACTGAAAAAACCACATCTCATTCTCAGAACAAGTTTAGTTCAGTGAATGAAAGTGGGCAATTAACTGAGACTCGTGAAACTCACTTTGGTTTGGTGCCTGTTTGCAAAGCAGGCCAAATTTATGTCAAACTAGGTTGCATAAATTAAAAAGCTCCTTTTGAAAATTTGTGTCTTCGAATGCCTTGCAAGTCAACCTCAGCTGGAATGCATTGTTATGGAAGGCTGATCTTGTATCCGCCTTTGAATTTGGTTCTTTTATGTCCCTTTGCAGAAGTGCTTTTGGATCCATGCCGGACTTGGTGTCCATCCTCTACTTGCCAGGCGGTTTGCCAGCTCCAGGAATCAAGCCCACAGGACCCTCAACTGGTGCAGTGCAAAGTGTGCGACATTGAGTTCTGCTCTGCTTGCAAATCTAATTGGCATCCAGGTCAGGGCTGTCCAGAGAACATGCCAATCTCTTTTCTTCCAGGAGAAACAAGGTAAGATACTGCAAAAGATCAAGTATTTAGAAGCTAAACACTGAATTGTTGAGCAAATCGGATTATGGATAGTAAAGAGGCATTTTCCTGATGTTTTGTTCTAAAGCTGTTTCCTTCACTTAGTCATTCCTGTTCTTTTAATGCTGTATTCTAAAACTGAATAGCTCTTGGCAGCCTCACTCTTTGCTGCCATTCCCAGCAAAGCACAAAGGAGCTGCTTGAGCCTTTGGCCTTTTGCCCCAGTGAGAAAAATATGACATCCAGGCAGCTCATCAGCTTCTCTTGAGAGATGGTCTTGTTACCGCTGCTCTCCTGGATGATGTGAGAGTTGGTACCATCATGCCAGACAGTGATTTTTAGGATACCCTGTCAGTCATCCCCTCTGCTGCGCATTTGGCATGTGATCTTAAGTTCTGTTTCAAGTGGTCTCTGGTGGCGAACTGCAGCCACCGAATAAGAAGGGCCATTGTGCATGTGTTCCACTTCATGTTTGGTCTTTTGCAAAGATTGTATTGCACTCCAAGGCATCCTTAAAGCCCTGCTCAGCCTTGGACTTAGTTACTCATAACTTGTTTTCTTTCAAGCTTTGCTGTAACAGATGACTAGCTAGGATGCTGTCATGATGAGTTCCTGATCAGATACACTAACTTTTGCACATGCTTTTGTGTGTGTTTGACAAGAACTGAAGATTGCTAAATTTCATGGCACGGTAACAAACTTAATCTATTTTTGCTTAGTGTTTGTTTGCTTTTAATTTTCATGTCACACTTCATTTTTTTTACTCCACTGAGTAAAAGTAAAAATTGTTTTTTCATTATTCTGGAGCATAATGTGCCTGTTACAGCAGCATTTGGAGTTTCATATACATTTTATGTATGCAAAGCGTTTTTCTCTAGTGCAGTCGCCCCTAGTGTTAGTAATTAGTGTGTGTCCTTTTATCCTGCTATTGGGTGAATCAATCAATCATCAATCCTGTTTTCCAGCAAATTGTTAATTCCCCATCAGTCATTCTTGTATTTCACACTGGCAGTAGCTGCAAGAATTGTCATTTAAGGTACATTTTAGTTGTTAGCATAAAACTTGCATACAGTAGAAAGCTACTCAAGGGAAATAGAAAGCTACTCAAGGGAAATAAAAGTTGTTCTACTGTTTCAGTATTCCTCTGGTTTGTGCCCATTATATGAGGGGACACCTGCACACTTGTGCAAGAAGAGTCAGTGCTGACCCTAACTCATGAATAGTGACTTGTTAGGACTCTTAACAAAGTTTAACTGAAAGAATCAAAGAATGACGTGCACCAAAACCTTAGGGCTCTTGACTTAGAGGGAAACTCCTAGGGAGAATCCTCAAGGAAGGCACAGACAAGTAACCTGTCCCTGGTGCCCCAGTCCAAAGGAATGTGGTCTGGGGTTTTTGTGCAATGAAGGGATTGTTTCTTCATCCGAGAAAGAAAGGGAAGAAAAGGAAAATCTAGTTGTACAAAACATTTAGGTGTGAGCTAGCTATTGCTCATCTAATACATTACAGGAGAAAACTGTTTAATATCTATTAGTATCACTAGATAACAAAACCAGCTGGTTTTTACATGGTAAAGAAAATATCCTAACTTTTATGTAGACACTGTAGTCATTAAACGTCTTTTTCTAGAGATACGTTTGAAAAGTAGTATGTAGCCATAATATCTGAATAATTAAACTCACTTGACTACCTGAATCTCTAGTAAATTTCTCTCTTTTTTTAAACAAAAAAGCAGGTTTGCCTTCATAGCACAGTTCTTAGACATTCTTCTCTAAACTGACATGGCCACACATTTTACTAATTTCTGACTCTCTCCCACAGTTCAGTTTTTAAAATGGAAGATGATGACGCTCCAATCAAACGCTGTCCAAAGTGTAAAGTTTACATTGAACGAGATGAAGGCTGTGCCCAAATGATGTGTAAGAATTGCAAACATGCCTTTTGCTGGTACTGTCTGGAATCTCTTGATGTGAGTACATGCAATGCACTCTGGCTCTCAGAAGTTTAGAAGTTCATTGCTTTGCCATCCAGCTGTCTCTTTAATCAATTGAATAAATAGCTCACTAGCTTCTGGCCATAACTCACCAGAGCTGATGCTGGGAATTTAATAGGATTTGTATCCTCTGTTTTACTTGTCTGACCTGTGTGAACTTAGCATTTGGTCTGAGTAAATAATTATTAAATAGTAAAATTTTATGACAATAATCTGTTCATGATCTTTACATGGCACCTAACATGGGCAGGGGTGTTGCTTTTTTTTCCCCAGTACTGACTTTTCAATGTTGCCTTTCTTGAAGGCCTTACAATATGAGACTAGCAATGCTTTCAGCCTGAGGAAGTTTAAAAAATTAGATGTGGTATGTCACTAGCAGTCAGATTTGTTTACTATTCATTGTATTCTGTGGGACAAGAAATAGATCTGACATAGGAGAAAGAATACAGTGTTCTCCCAGCACCAGGAATTTATTGGTCTATAAGCTGCTGCTGTCATATGTTTATATTTTTTTTAAATCAGCCTGTTATCATGCCTACAGATCAGAGTATATACAATACACAACATCTGTTTCCATGTCATCAGTTTTACTTTGTAACATTGTTAACAATAGCAAAGGAAATTAGGTTCCTGAAAGCTACTCTGACTATTCAAATCCTGTGGTTGTCGAATTTGGATACTTTACTAACAATTCTGAAGTCGCAGACTTCTCACATGCTCTCATAGATAAAAAAGCAGTGTTCACTTACAACTAGGCCTGCTATCTTGGCTGGTTTGTGAGAGGGTCACAGGACCAATTGGGACATAATACCTCAAAAATCTTTATTTTCTTTCTGTTCTTCAGCTAGGTAAAGGAACCAACTTTGGGAAGTCTGCAGTACAAGTACTGATTTTCCTTTGCTCTTTCTGTATGTGTGTAAAATACATGTAATGGTCAGCCTATCTTCTTGGATTCTCTTGCTAAACTTCATGCTAGCATTTAAATATGCAGCTTGAGACCCTTTGGGAGAAGAATTTGTTGTGTATCTACAATACACGCCAAACAAACCTGTTTGTGAAGACACTTAACTGTAAACAAAGCACTTTGGAAAGGTTGGACATGGCCATATCTGCTTGCTTTTATCTTCCTGTGTGATTCCTGGGTTTAAGTTGTCAGGATATAGTATTTTGTAGCTTGAAGAACTTCTGTTTATTGCCTGCCTTCTCATTTAATATTTTGTAGGATGATTTTCTCCTTATACATTACGACAAAGGACCTTGTCGAAACAAGCTGGGGCACTCCAGGGCATCTGTTATCTGGCACAGGACACAGGTAAAGCTCAGATCTTTAAGAGCTCTCTGCAGGTCTGCTGCTGTCATAGTGCCTCGTTTTAACACCTTAGGGTAAAATGCTGTGCCAAATGGTAACTGATTTTCGTAGTAGATAAAAAGAGGGCAGTAGCTTGGAGTGGAACAATTAGCTCTCCTAGAGAAGACCCTCCTTGGCAAAACGCCGCTGAGAACCATAAAAGAAATGTTTGCAGAGCCAGTTCAGTGCCAGTCCAGATAATGTTCTCACTGAATTTAGAGGATGAACTAGGTTGCCACCGTCAGTATTATTTACAAGGGAGCTCTTCCTGCAAGGCATTTTTAGCTCTGGATCCAGAACTGGAAAGGAATTAACCTGAATACAGTCATTATCTTGCTTATGGACTCTATCTGACTCATTCCTGTAGCTTGGATAGAAAGTAACCCTGAAGGTTTGTCAGTAGTTTCAAACACAGATTCAAACTGACTGTTGCAGAGAGTGTGGGAATACCACTTGTAGTCTAGATTCAGTGTTGCTAGACTCAGCAGGAATGCTGGTAATAAAAGAGCTCTCTGCAGCACTTTGATGCATGCAGTATAAATGCTCATGTGTGACTTGATCCAACCTACCGCCTTTACAGTCACTCCAGAGATACGGGGACATCTGCGAATCTGAGTCATCTCTTCCTAAATTAACTGTGTGCCTGGGAAAAGCTACCTTAGCTTCAGATGAGGTACTTTTCTTGAAGTACAGATTTCTTTCCATGTGAGCAAAAACCCCAAGTCTATAGAAGTACTCATCAAATCTGGATAAACAGCTAAACTGAAATAAAAGGAGAAGGATCTCACCCCTCTCCTTCCACCCACACTACTGGGTGTCTGAGCTGTGGACTGGGTTTTGCTTGGATTAGCAATGGTATCTCAGGAAGTGTGTGGGTACATTAAGCTTACTTGATAAACCTGTAGTATGAGGTGATTAATCTGATATTTGGAATATGCTCTAAGCCACTGCAGTTTGTGCAAATATTTTTGATAAATGGAATGTTTGATGATCTGGTCATTGTTGAGAAAGAAGCTGATAATTCAGGATATAATTCTGCTAAACCCACTGAAGCCAAATCAACACTGCAATTGTTTCCTTCTGTTAACTTTGAGTAAGTTGTTAAGTTTCTTCTTAGATTTATCCAAAGCAAATTGAGGTGAGTCTTTGGTTTGTTGTTTGTGGGTTTAAAACAATATTTGTTTTGGCCAGAGTAAATGGCTTGATGCCTAGTAGGGCAGCAATTTCTTCAGAAGAAAAAGAACTGAGTAAAAAGTAAATAAGTAATGCTCAGCAGGCAGTTTGACTTAAAAATAAACACCCCTCCCCCCACCATACCACACCAAAAAAAAAAAACAAAAACAGCAAAACAAAAAAAAGTGAAACTTGATTATTTCTTTGATGGCATATTGAAGCTGAGAGGAAGGTGTAAATATATGTTTTTTATTAATTACCAGTAGTCAGTCTAGTCCACTAAATTGCTAACTCTGTCTTACCTCTGTCTGACCAGTGCACTCAGCCTGGGCTGCAAAGAGCTGCATGGCAATAGTTGCAGCTCGTGTTTTTTAAAGATGAGATTTTAACTTTGGTTTCTGGGAAATAAATGCAAAGATTAGTAGAAGTTGCATCAGATTAAAAGCACCACCAAAAAAAAGAGAAAGAGTTGTGAAACGTGCCCACCTCTGAAGCTGAAAAAGAACTTGCTGCTGGGAAGAAATAAAATCGTTAGAGCGAGGCAGCTGGGGCTCCTCACGGCTGGGCAGCAGGAGCCGGGATGCTGATCAGGGTGTGTGGGTGGGTGGGTGCGTGCCGGGAGCGCTGTCCCACAGCGCCATCTCCCGCGGCTGCGCGGCGCTCCCACCGCCGGCGTTCCGCGGCTGCACACCCCACACCATGGGCGAGATCATCAACACCAAATTACCCGTGGCCAGCAAAAGGGCTCCTGCATCGTCCCATCTATACCATGGCTAATTTAATATTTGCCAGCTAATTGAAGTGGCGTATCTAGCCCTGACTAGAAGAATCCTTAATGAGTGCTGCACTCTTAATTTCATTTTGCCTTCTGCTGTGAGGTTTTGCTATTGCATTAGCATTCCACTCTTGCCCTCATTATTCAAACTTATTCACAGACGCTCTCGTATGAAGAAATCTAAATTATCTTCTCAAATAATTTGTGGGCATATTGTTGCAGCATCGCTCTTAGAGTTGCCTATGGCAAATGGGAAACTCTCTCAGGCAGTGAAGCTCAACTTGAATGCTTTTTAAATAATTTTCCAAATTCATGCTCTTTAGAAATTACTACTTTGTCCCATTGACCGGATGGGTAAGTCTGTGGTCCTCTGCTCGTGCTGGGAAGGAGGTGATCGATAAATGTCAATGAAAAAGATGCCCTTAGAGCTAGATCTTGTTCCCTGAAGCAGCAAGCTGAGCTCAGGTCTGACTGCAAAAAGCCATTGTATATGCAAAGTCTTCTTATAGCCTATAGTGTTTGTAATCTGTGATTGAAATTCCCAAGGTTGTGGGCATGCTGGCGGGACATTTGTGGTAGTATTCCCAGATTCTCTGAACAGCACCGACACCTTGACTAATTCTTCTTGAAGCTTTCTCCAGAAAAAAAGGGAGCACCTGAAAGTGGAAGTCTTAACTTTCTTGTAGCCTTGATTCCGATATTTAGTATTTAGGTTTGATCAAGAAAAAAAATAGTGATTTGCTTCATTATTTGTTTGAGATATAGGAAAACTCAAAAAGGCAAATAGCCATCTGCATCACTTTGTATGATAAAAGAGTTGTGTGGCACAGTTTATGGAGCCATAAAACATGAACAGTCACACTCTGCTTTCACTCACGTTTACTGGTCACAGGAGCTGACTGTAGTATACACGTGGGGGATTCCTGGCTCTGATAAGGGCAGTGGCATTTGCTGAGGTCTTTTTGATGGACACAGATGATGCAGTGGTGTCAGCGGACACAGAACCTAGGCAATCCTATCCCTGACGCAATGCTATCCCTTTCTCTTACAGGTAGTAGGCATTTTTGCAGGATTTGGTCTTCTGCTTTTGGTGGCCTCCCCTTTCCTTCTACTTGCTACACCATTTGTTCTGTGCTGCAAGTGCAAATGTAATAAAGGAGATGATGACCCTCTACCTACCTAGACTGGGAGAAGACTGGACTTGTTACAACGTTATGATTTTACTGTTGCTGTTATGTTTCCCTCTTGCACTTACATTGCTGTAGCCTTACATGCTCCATTCTGCTTTTCATTGGCACAGTCTTGATTCCAAGAACTGTTGTTACTACTGTTGTACAGATCACTTGATAATAGACAAGGAGGGTAACAGAAGGCAAGTTTGGTGCTAAAGGGAGACCACAGACCTGAGTAGCTATCTGAAATGAAGAGATGATACTGCTAAATGTAATACAAAAAGTTGGTGCTGCCCTGCTGGTGGACTGGGAACTGTATTGAATGACATCAGCAAACCAAGCTGAAAAAGCATACAAACTTCTGCACATCTGTTTGCTTCCAAATTTGGTGTCTTACTCCTGCATATGTTTAAGTTGCCTATCATTTAAATCAGGTAGTCAACTTTGTGTGACTATTACACATCTGTTTTTGTTAAAGCCATCACAATGTTCTTTCTAGTATCTATTTTTCCAAGTATAACAAAATCAGTAAGGTGCATATAGGCCATCCTATGCCTTTCTTGAAATTTTGGGAGGATCAGAGGGGTAAGTTGGTCCTACTGCCTTCCACGGATTTTATAAAGTCTTATAAGAAATTTGTTTGGTTAAAAGCTACATTTTAAAATTAATTGATGAAGCTGAAAGGTTAAGTGGGTGACACAAACCTGCTATTTAATCAAGTTTCTTTTAAAAATGCATTGATGGTATTGATTACCCCTGGACCACTGGTGTTTTTCTGATTTGTTATTTTTTGCTGTTGTTTAGGGTTCTGCTACACTTACAGGGCTATGTAACTTCTAATCCAGGTATCTTAATCTTTTTATAGATACATAGATATATATGTATAATCCTATTTAAACCAAATGTGTAAATAGCTGTGCTATTGAAATATTTTGGAAATTCAGGATAGCTTGCTTCTATCTTTAGGACAATTATTAAAAAATACAGGACTAACATTACTATTTAGCAGACTCTTGGGTTATCAATGAGTCTTTCCTTTTAAATATAAAAATACATCATGGTTATCCCTGTAGTTAATATGAAAATGCCTGGGATATTTGTGGAAATTGTATTCTGCATTTAAACTACGTAGCCCATTTTCAGAGTTAATATGTATGATATATGGTGTATTGTGTTAATAACAATACTGTGACAAAATAAGTTTTTATTTGAGAACTAATCACTTGATAGTTTTGCAGAATTCTGTGCTGTGTTTTCAGGGTAGTAAAGTGTGCTGTTCAACATACTACATCATTGAGGTTTCTCTTTAAAAATATTTTGTTGAAAACCATTTTGCTCTGATTTTAAAGCCTACAAGAATATGACTAATAACTTCTTTCCATGGAATATGAAGCACCTGAAACAATGTGTATGTCTGTAGTACTAAAGGAAAACATTATTTTGAATGTCTTGTGGACTGAAGTTCTACTGCATTTTTCCTTTATCATTTGTTTGTGTGTGTTGGCAGTGTACTGAGATGGATGAATATCTTGAAGCCAAGATAACTTTACACTGAAAATGTCTTAAGATCCTTAAATGCATCTGCTTCTGGCTGCTGTCACAGGCTGGGAATATGTTTTCATAGCACAACCATAAAGAAATTATCCTTATTATCTTCTGTTTTACACTGTCTTTCTGTTAAATAAAAATATTGTAGGGCACAGTTTTGAAAAGGAACAATTTCTTTTCATAAAACTTTTCTCCTCCCTTATCTTCCAAGTTTAGTGCTATCCAAATTCAAACTGTATATAACCAGAGATTTTAGCTCTAGGAGCTGGAGATTATCTGCATTTCACTTACTTGGCTTGATTTTAATGAGTTCAGCCTCTGTAATGTGAATAAAAAGGATAGCTGGTTTCCAGCAAATATGAACTCCTTGTGATATTTTCAGATTGTTTATGGCAATGCACAGTTCAGATCTTTTGTTATCTGAGTGTTTTTAGTATTTTAGCTATCTTTATTACTAAAAATTGCTTAGCTGTTAGAAAATATCCATAGAGAAGTCTGGGCAGTACATTTGATCCCTGTTTGCCAGCTCCCAGGGGTGTGTGAAGCACTGCAGACTTCAGCGGGCAGGGAGGTGCTTCTCTCCTTCTGGCTCTGGCATCAGCTCAGTCCGTCTCCCAGTGGGATCCCAAGCCACACACCTGAGTTGTCCTGAGCCACAGCTTCATTGTGCAGCATTAATGGAAACCCTTCTGCAAAGGACAGCTTCCGGCAGGTAAGCTTGAACTATGGCCCTTCCTCCTTGGCCCTGTAATTCTGTTTAACTGGGCAAAAAAAACCCTGGGCAATAAGATGTAAAGACTTAATGGGTTATTAATTTTCTAACTGGGGGCACTGAGGGATTTTGCTCTGTTGTGGCTGTGGCTGATGACCAGTTCTCCTACTGGGATCACAGTAAGCAGGAGAAGTTCAGTGACCTGTGAACAGTATTGAGTGTCCTGGTATGAGGAGGTTTATTTTCTCTGTGCCTTTCTTAGAGATTTTATGTGGAAATGCAGCAAAATTTGACTTTTCCAAAGTGCTGTGCAGCCAGTTAATAATCAATGTCAAAATGAATGCATTTCCAGATTTAAAAGAAAAAAGAGAAATAAGTTCTTTGCAAATACAGAAATTTTAAAATGATAATTTGTAATTGATACTCCTAGTTAACATTATATATAATCAGAAAACTGTGTCAGTATTTCTCTGATCTCAACATACTTGAATTTCTGCTGGCGATTTTAATGACACAGCTCTTGTTTCACATCCCAGCTGTTGCAATAGACTATATGCCTACATGTACTTGCCAAATACCTACCTAGTCTTTTCAGGTTTGCTAAATGTCATTCCATCTGAATTCTTAGGGATTTTTTTGTTTGTTTCTATTATTGATATTATTATTGCTACTATTACTATTTTAATGCTGATTTGGTTCCAAAGTAGCAACTTTTGGTGGTGATGTATTAAGTTCAGGGTGCTTTTATGTTACAGCTTATGTTGATACTGTGACATTTAATACATCAAAACTGAATTGCAAATACAGAATTTTAAACTCTGACATTTAAACCCCCTGCCATGGGAAGGGGAATGTTTGTTTCTTCTTCTTTTCAAATGAAAATCTGTTACAACAGCTATGGCTTTTTAGGTTTGAACCAGAAAAATAAGTATCACAGCATGATTTCTGTTGCATTTTATGGTAATGCTATTATTTAGGGGGTGTATATTCACACCGAATCATAGAATATTCTGAGTGGAAAGGGCCCACAAGGATCAAGCCCAGCTCTGGAGTGAATGGCCTGTTAGTAAATGCTGTTTAATGGAGTTCGTAACAGTGCATCATCTGCATGTCCTTCTGAGGTGTTACGTGGCGTCATGTCTAGCGAGTGTGGAGTTACAGCTCCAGAAGTTGTGCATCTCCCTAGGCTTGCCATTAACTGGGCTGAAGTCAGCCCTGCAAGACATCAGGAGCACAGCCCACTTCAGTAGTGGTAGCGTTGGGTTTTCCCCTATGACATTGGACAAGTCACTTGGCGCCTTTTAGCTCAATATAACTATCTTTTAGGTGAATAGACCAGTGTTTACCTCAGGAGGGCTGTGAGGGCAAATTCATTGGTTTTGAGGCTCTTCAAAAGTTTGTGATGAACAATTATATATAAAAGATTACTGTAGTTTTATGTTAATATTTCAGTTTTATTCATGTTGGCATTCATCCTGAAGCCTTGTACTACTGACTTGAGCATGTCAAGAATTTCAGATACTGTCCCCCACATACTAAGAAGCATGATCTTTCCGAAGATACTCTGGTGCATAAAGTAGGCAAAATCCCAAATAACAGCTGACTGGATCAACTCTCAGTTTACAGCTGAGCTCCTGACATACAGAAAACAATCAAAATTAGTGAAAAGCTCTTATTTATGGAGCTGACAGGATAAAATAGGTCAGAAAAATACGAAGTTTTTTTAAAAAAAAAATGTTATGGGCAGGAAGATTGAAGTTCTGTGCATTTCATGTGTAGACGTTTTACTGTATAGGAATAAGTATTTTTAATGCAGGCCATTATCATTCTAGTGAGGTGCAGCATGCATAAACCTTTGTGCAGGTTTGCTTTTTAAAAACCAAAGTTTGTACATTCCATGTACATAATCTAAAAGCCTGAAGAAAACAAGTAAATTACAGTTGTTGATGACAGTGATATTAAGGACATCAGAAAAGCCTGCATCAGCCCTTAATTGCTAATGCACTTGTACTAAGTAAGGCATGCTGTTTGTGTTTAGAGCCCTGTGGTTTCATTGTTGCTTTGATTTGTGTATAAGAATTCCAGGAACATTAGGTCCAGGTACATGGTACATAACTGAACCTTTCTTGATCATTTTATTATGATGTATTTTGAACTTGTATAGGGATAAGCATGAAGGAGTCATGCATATGTATAAATAATGTATTTGACCAGTGTAAAAACAGTTCTGTTGATGTAATTGAAATGTAAGTGCATTTTGTGCCACTAACACTGTGATGTATAAAGGAGCTGTTGAATGCCTTTTAATGTGGTGTTTTGTACTTTGAATCATATTGGAGAGTTTAATTTGTAATTTCAATAGATATTTTAAATGAATGTGTTTCCTGTGATTCTTCATGGTGACTTTTACCTGTGCTTCTCTGCCTCTCAGTCCTTTGGAGCGAGCACAGCCTGCGGCCTGGAGACTTCCTGCCACAATTCTGGGTGTGATTGTGGCTTCTGACTCATCATCTCCCAGCTTAGCTAAAAGAGGGAATCTGGGTATCTCTAGAGCTAATTTGGTGCACAGCTGGGTCCTTGACCTAGCTCCTGTTGCAGTCCATGGATGGATGCTCTAGCCAGGTCAACATGCTGCCCCAAGGATCACTCTGAGGTGTGTGTGTGTTCTTGAACCATGGGTTTAGGTCTGGTGCAGGTTGCTGCAAGCAGTCTGTACTCCCCTCACTCTGGTGGTGTGGAAGTGAACTTAAAGGCAAAGCCTAATCTCCTGAATAACTCCGTGTATTTAACTCTCTGATGGTGGTAATGACTTCTCGTTCTTGGCTCCGTCAGCAAGCACTTTGCATTTTGCCTAAACTGCAGTTGAGAGTGTAGGCTTTCCTTTAATCCCCACAGTTTATTTCTCGCTTGTTAGGGTACAATTTATCTATACCCATAAAAAAAGCGCAGGCGCAATTTCTTCAAGCAAACGGTGTGTATAAATAATGTGCATCCATGTGCTTTATACCTGACAGCTTTAGAAAAGGCCACATAATAGCTGCTACTAAGTCATTTTTTCTTTCATTTCCATGGAGGATAATGATTTTTCTCCATAAGGGTAAGATCAAGTTAGATATTTTGTTCAATTAATTGGGCAGAAAAAAAGTCTCTAAAAGCCACGAGGGGTTTTGACCTCTTCTAGGAGCAGGTATTGGTAACAAAGTGATCTTTCTACTTGCTTCTGCTACTCCCTCACTGTGCTGCTTCCAATAAGCATATGTTTGGTGTTGCAGTTTTCTCTTGGAGAGTAGGGTTATTTCTCAGTCACGTGCAATAACCATGTAGTTTAGTGACCTTTCACTCCTGGGCAGTCCCTCTGTTTGTTTACCAGGTTCAGCTTCCCTTGCTATAGAAGGATTTTATAACCCATGCCTTTGAGCTGTGTGGCTGGGTTTCTGCATGAGAGAATCAAGCACTGCAGAAATTAGGTGGAGTACCAGTCATCTGTCTAAAATGAGAAAATTCAAGTTGAATTCTTAAATGGCAGACTTCTAGCACATGTATGTTGTAGTAAACAGTGTCCAGGGTCATTCAGTTGCCAGAGCTGAACTACATCCGTAGCAGTAAGTTCTGTTAGGAGGGACCTCAGCCCCAGAATAACTCCTGAAGTGTACCTGGGCATTGGATGGAACAGTTCTGGTCAAAACCATGTCAGTAACTGTCCTGTAAGAACTGAAAGATTGAGACAACAGAATTGCACAGCACAAAACCGTTGTGCTAGTTCTAGCTTTCAGCTAGTTACAGTGGTGCTAATGGAATTAGTATTGTGTACACACATGTGGGGGGGGGGTGGTGCTAGAAGTTGCCACTACCATCTTGTGAGCACAATGCATCCATAAAGCACCTTTGTTCTTTTTTGTTTAATTAAAGATCATCTAGGAAGTTCTTCGTAAGAGATTTTGTCTTGTGGGTACTTGACCTGTCAGCACTGCATCTATACCAGGAGTTATTTTACACAGGTTATACTGGAACCAATTAAACTTTTGCTGATTTTGAAAATGACAGGTAAGGCTGTTTTGTACAAGGAAGCTTTGCTACTCAGATTCTGTGCTCTGGGAAACAAGATTCAGCCTAATATCTGACATCACTTAAGTATGAGGTGTCTTGACATTCGTGTATCTGGTGGTAGTCAGTGCGAAGACACGTTTCCCAAGTCTTTGGGACGTTTCCCTTCCCATCTTATGCTGCTTTTACTAAGGTTGTTGTCTGGACAAATTAGCTTTTTTAGCCTCTCAAACTGCTTCTCAGGTGTGTTTTTTCCCTACTATATACCTTGATGACAGAAGTCTAAACTGTCCTTGTCCAGGCATATAACTTTTACATGGCTAAAACTGAGGACCACAGTCATAGGGTGCCTTATCACAAGGACTGCTTTCAGATAGCAGGACAGAACTCAGTGGTACAAATAAGAACCAGGTTACTCTCTGTTTCCAGATGACTCTGTGTGTGACGACTATAACTTAACACTTGTCACATACACAAAATGTTTAGATGCTGTAAATCATACAAATCAACTCACACATGCAAGCAATGGAAATGCACTTAAAAGACTAAACTCCAGTTCTTTTGTGGTATGTGACAGAGAGAACAATGTCTAGTTGTGTGTGCTGTGAATATATTCCAGTGTTCCTTGGTTTTTCTGTTTGGTTTTTAAAGCCAAAAATTAAATTAACACTGTAAGCCCAAAAAAGAGAGCCCCTGGGAGTAAGCTGTGGGTGTCCTAATTTGGTGCAAAATTCTAAAATCTGTATATGTGTGTCTAGCTGATGTGTACTTTATTTTTATGCACAGCATCTCCTTAAATGTCAAATGTGTCTTCTAGTCTGCGTACTTATCTATGACTACAGGAAGAAGAAATTCTATTGCATAATTTTGTAGGAAATGCAATAATTTAGCAAGTTCTGTAGGCCCGACTTGCTCATACCAGTCTAAATTAAAAATGTTGGCTCAGCCATTCCTGAGATCTCATTGCCGTGTGTTATTCTTGAGAACAGTTGCAAACAAGGACACATTTTATTTTTCCTCTTTGGTCCCTCAAGATGATGTTTTGGTGGGTGGCAGAAATGCTTGGGCTGCCTCAAAATCCTGAGGTCTTACTGTATTTTGAGAATGCCACTGTCGCTTCAGGGGCTAGCCACAGGAGAAATGCACAAGCTTGTGCAAAATTGCATTTGAAATTGCCTTGGCAGATGAGCAGAGTGCAGCTTTTCTTTGCTTTCATGCTGTAGTAATTATTAGTGGACGCATTTTGCCAGTCTCATGTAGCTGGTACAAGGGGTACAGGTCGAGGGAGGGATTCCTGAGTTGGAATAGGGATAAACTCTTCCAGCTGCCGTAGCAAAGCCCCCTGGAAGGGTGTTGCAGGCAATGAGCGGTGCTGCCGCGAGCCAGCAGGGAGCAGCCGCCGATCGCCTGGGCTCAGCGTGGGGCTGCCTTGCAGGAGAAATCCCTGGGAACCAGATTTCTACCTCGAGCTTGTAAAGTCTGTGTTTCAAAGCCTCCGCAGAGCTAATTGTAAAGATAGGGCTAAAAATAACGATGTTATGATGGGCCTGCACACTCTGCTGGGGCTGTTCTAGTCTCTGGTATTAGCATACATTATTGCTCCTGTTCTCTGAGAGTCTGTAAACCTTTTCTGATGGGGAAAAAGCCCAAGTGTTTGAACTTTCGAAAGCTGATATAGAGATGTTCCAGTCCACAAATGTGAAATGAGAGGTGCGAACCAGGGGTCTCTATCAAAATGCCAAGTTCAAAAAACACTGACTTCACTGGGACAAGAAGGGGGAACACTAAAAATCAGTTGGTTACCAACAGTAAGATTTGGCTAATAACACTGCATCTTCTCTATATTTTATAATGGACGGATATTGTAGCTCAGCCAAATTATTCTTTTCTCTCTTCCTACCCACGCCTACTGTTGTATCTGTGTTCCTTAATACAGATGTTCAGCAGAAACTGCAACAGTCCAAACAATAACTCCAACCATCCATTCAGCAGTCAACATGTGTGGCAGGGGAGGCAAGATGCAACGGGGGAGGTTGTTGTGAATCCTTCTGCCTTTACCTCTCTATTTATATACATTCCAAAGTTCATGTGTCTTCCTACCCCTGCCCAGCCACCAAATGCATCTGAGTAGAGCAAAGTAAAAAGTTGGTTTCTCATATTTTTTCTGGCCTAGAGGTTTGTTTCAGGATCCTGCCAATACTAACACAAACTTCAAAAAAAAAAAAACATATAATGTGCAGTCCTGGCTGTCACCATCTCCCTGACAAAATTCCAAGGAGTCCCGGGAAAGTTATAGTTCATGCCAATTACAGCCTGTTAGGAATGTGCTTGGAGCATGTTTTTGAGCTGAATCCGTTTTTCCTTTTCAGAACCTTGAAATTCTCTTACGTGAAATGGTGCAATTAGAGGATTGGAACAGCGCAGTGTCTTCTACCAGACCACTAACACTTTACTCCCACCATATCCATGCATTTTGTTGAGCAAATTTTCCCAGCCTTCAACATCAATCAGAGGGCTACAGACTGAGAATCTTCTCAGTGCAGGATGCCTCCAGGCTTTCAGCTGGAGCTTGCAGCTTTTCCTGGCTTCCCAGCAGCAGGGTAGTGTTCCTCAGTGCCAGGTATTGAAGAATAGCCCTTGAAGGATGCAAATCAGGGGGGTGAGGGGGGTGGGGTGTGCTATCTTGCTGCTTCCCACAACTGGAATCAGAGAGAAAGGTGCAATTTCTCAGAACCTCTCCCTTGTGCTGCTCTGGATCTCTCTGCTGTCACCTCTATCCATGCTGTGACTAAAATGTACATTGGTGCTCAGTGCCATCATCCTTACCAGCAATTTTTATCTTTTCACTTGAGATCTCAGGATGTGCTGCATTGCAGGTTCTGCAGTCAATTACTGGCATTTCCTTACAACTAAGGCTTGCTAGGGGATGCAGAGGAAGGTTGTGACTTGGTTAAAATGCGAGTGCCTTATGTGAGAGCTGACCTTCTGACTCAGCTTCTCCTTTGCCCTAAGACTGAGAGAATTAACCCAGATATTTTCTCTGGCATTGTGTTGTGGAAATAAACTGAATGTGAAAAGCTACAGTTCCTACAGGCTACATCCTTTGTCCTTCTAGAGACATCCCAGGGCTCCTTAAACCTAAAGAGTTCTGTCGGGTGCAGCCGTTTCTCACAGCTTTTAACATTAAGCCTGAGAAAACGCCTTCTGAGCCACAGGGTCTTGCCAGAAGCTTCAGGGGAAAGCTGTGGCTGTGAGGAAAAGGAAGCTGAGAAATGCTCGAGGTTACAGCAACATCTGTTTTAAATCTCAGGATACCTTAATGACCCTTCAGGACACTCAGTATTTACAGTCTTTAAAGCCTTTGATGGCAGCCTCAGATGTGCAGCCTGTCAGCACAGCTCAGTAAGGTTATAATGCTGCTCTCTGCTGGATGGACTATGACTTTCCTTACTCCAACTCAAATATGAAGCTTGCAGAGGAGCTCTAGCTACTATCTAGTGCCAACAGAGCAGCTGAAAGTTGCCTGCCTGCCCTTTTCATGCAGCTCACAGCGCCATGGAGCACTCCCTAGCAATGGT
Organism: Oreocharis arfaki; assembly: GCA_013398015.1. Classification (NCBI taxonomy): domain Eukaryota; kingdom Metazoa; phylum Chordata; class Aves; order Passeriformes; family Paramythiidae; genus Oreocharis; species Oreocharis arfaki. Next base: position 12,277 of record VZRR01011205.1, on the reverse strand, counting down.
CATGATTGCCTCTGCTCAGAGATGACCATCCCCAAACAGGCATGGGCAGCAGCCCCACAGAGACAACTGCGCTGTTTCTTCAAGCAGCAGTTACTGGTCTTGCTCAGGAGGCTGCATCAGGTGGGATTTGCCAATAAAACAACTAACAACACCCCAGTGGAGGGGTTTTATAGAGTTTTATGTTTCTGGGTGTTCAACAACCAAATGTGAAGCACTACAAACAAAGCTCCTGGATACAAGGAGCACTCAATGTGTTGGTAGGGAAAAGAAACCTTTTCCTGTTAACAGGAAAGTATCATAATCTCTTTAAAAGCCATCAAAGCAATTAGAACATGAGGTTCAGAAAAAATTTCATTCCTCTCTAGAGTGTCCTGTATGTCCCTTGTGTACAATAGATTTTTTTGCCTGGAGAACTCATCCTCTCCCAGCTTCTCTGAAGAGGTACTGAAGGCTCAACATAAGGTTTGTGTGAAGAGTGTGTGGTGTGCAGTGCTCGGGCTAATTGCTGCCCCTGAAGCAGCTGGGAGGGGGTGGTCACAGAGGAATATCAAATTAAGGTAGTCCACAAACATTAGAAAAGGTGATAATCACCTGATTTGTCAGGAGTAGAATCAGGAAATTTAGGCAAATATCTCCAATTCATTATTATTTCCTTCATCAAGCAAAATTTCAAAAGATGTCTGGCATGTATCCCTCTCCCACTCTATGGAGAGGAAAACCTCTCTCATGTTACTGCTGGCTTTTGTTTCACTATTTTCTTCCTATTTTAAACATAAGAAGCAAACCCTAACATTTCAACAAGCTCTTGAGTACTGCACAATGCCTGGTTTATTTCTTTTTCATGCATGGTATCATGTCAACAGAAGGAATTCAAAATTAATAATAATCCAGGCAAGATGGCCTCTACTTATCCTATGTTTGATTTAGCCTGGCCTCCTGATTTATTTTTGACAAAGCAATATCAGAGGAGTTCTTTGCTACCAAGGATTTTTCTTTCTCTAGTAAAGATCTTTTGGTCAATAATTTGAATATGTAGCAAGCTGCCAATTAAAATTATGACTTTGAATTACTACAGAGATATGAGACAAAATAATATTCAAAGGGAAAAGCAGGAAGAAGTAGTAAGTGATTAAGTGAAACAGATCTTGTAAAGCTTTAGTAAACTCTATGGGTAAAACAAAGCATGCTCTTTTTAACAGGAACAGCTCAACAACTATTAATGTTAACAATTTCCCTAAAAAGATTTGATTTATGACTTATTAATCAGGTATGAGAATGTGTTTTATCTGAGAAATGCTCAGTACCTGCTTTGATATGGTGATGCCTTAACCTGAAAGACACCTTGGTGATACACAAAGGGAACTCAATGAAAATTCAGTTAGACTTTCCAGCCTAACAGGTGCTTCACTTCCTCATTCAAAGTCAACGTACTGAATTTTTCATTTTTCTCTTCTCTGCATTGCTAAAGAGTCATAGACTGTATAGTTTTTATATAGAGAGGACCACATTCAATTTTTAACCATTAGATAGAATTCTTACACCTGGAAACCAGCTCCGGTTTGCCAGCTCTGGCACATCTGCAAATCTGTACCAGTAAGTCTGTTTTGCACTTCCACCTGCAGACATACTGCGCATTCTGTGAAGGACCACAGTGCAGACTGAGATACCCTGCAGCAGATTCCTTCAGCCTCTGTTCTGCATAATGCAGAAAGTCCCCATGTGATGTGTGAATGGCCCATTTATGAGGCAGCTTCTGGAAAATCATGGGAGGTGTAAAGGCATTATCATAAAGAAAAAGGAAGTTCTGGATTATCTATGTCCATCTTTTTGGCTTTTGAACGATAAACATCCATGTGTGCAATTTTTCATTCATTATGACAACCAGAACCAATATGTTTACAAAAATCCCAAAACAAACCAAAACTAAGATACAACACAAGGTCTGAAAATAGGATTTTTTGAATAAATAATAAATAAAACAAGGTGTTGCATTTTATTCGTTGTTTTTTACAAAATATTTTGCATGCAGCTTAGTTCCTCTATGTCAAGTCAGTCAGAATTACGCGTTCCAGGTGTAAAGTACCCAGAAAAAATCTACCATTGACTAAATGGAATATTCTCTTTTTTTTTTTTTTTAATGAGAAAGAGAAATTCTTCTTTTATTGGCATGAAAAACTATATTTCTCTGGGAGGGGGAAAAAATCCCAACAACCTATATTCAGATGTCACTGTGCATTTAGTTTTTGACTTAGTGAGAGTGAAGGAGATCTTTATCTAGGCTGATAATCCCCCAGAAGCTAGGCACTAGGCAGTCCTGCAGCTTGTGATCATAACTGTTTTTCAAACATGCATGTTTTTTGCATGCAGTGAGAGCTACTTGGAAGGCACTTTGACCCTAGGTTTCTCCACACTTACGTACCTCTGGGTCTCAACACAATTTCTGGAGTTATTGCACAATATGTGCTGTTGGCTGGCAATTCCAGAAGCTGATGCCCTCCCAGACTTTGGCATCAGGGATCAGTGGTATTGCATAAATAACCTCTGAATATTGTGACTAATTTCTGTCAGAACAACAGCTAACTCATTGCAACAACTGAGAAAGAACATTTGGGAAAAGTGGCAACAAGCACTGAATAACCTCTTGACCTGTCTTCCATGCAGCGTGTTGGGGAATTGATCCACTTACCAGATGTAAGAGACAAGTCCAGGCGCCTTTCCTGATTCCTTGGGTCCACATATGGAGCATCAAAGAGGTGAACTCTGCTAGCCATATTTTTTGAAGACGGAAAGTTAGTTCAACAGAAATATTTGGGGGTGTAGACACTTCCCCAAGATGCAGGATGAAGGTATTCTGGTATGTGATATCACTTTAGTATCAGCTTTCTGAAGAAGTTTGTGAGGCTAAAGGAGAGTGGGTAAGAGACAAGGAAATATCCAGATTTACTAGTCCACAGTTACTCTGAGGAGTAATGCTTTCCTTGTGGCTCTCTTACTATGGCTCTCTTTCAGTGTTTTGAATCTGTATTGCCATTTATTTTGGATATTGTTTTACATTACTCTGTTTCTTTTATGCATGGAGATAATGAGACCCAGGTTCTGTTCCATACAGACTGGCAAGCTGGCAGCAATCAAGAGTCCTGATGTGTACCAGTAAACCCTTTCTCCCAGAATGCTCCCAAATTGTCACTTCTGAAAAATGTGGTCCCAGCTAGCAAAAGAGTGAGACCTTGTAGGCAGCTGAAGAGAGGCTGTCTGTTTAATCCATGGTTAAACAGAAGTGGGAAAGCAGTAGGAGCTCAGTAATTTCCTGGATATGAACAATGTTATGTCAGCTGAAAACTTGGCAAAGCAGATTCGTGTGGGGGCAAGGACAAAAGCGTAAAGAATTAGGGGAGAATTGTCTAGTAGAGTACAAGAGGATGCTGTACTTAATAAAAAAAAAGGGAACACACAGCAGTGTAATTAAAAGCAAAACCATGGCATAAGCCCATCAGGCAAATACAAGTGAAAGGAGAAAAAACACCATATGCAAATCAAGCAAGTGTAAAACGTTTATGTGAAAAAACACATACTTTATTTCATAGAATACCTGTGTAAAAGACTATTTCTACTGTGTTTAATAAACTGTCTGTGCAGAAAAGTGCATGTCAGGATTACTTTACTTCTGCTATGCAAATCTGCTCAAGCCAGGACTGCTGGCAGGACACTTCCCTTGACAGCAGCAGCATTCCCACCTGGCTGAGCACAAACTGACTTGCCTTCATTCAGCACTTCAACCAGGGCCACTGAAGAGAGTCACTTTTCATCTTCATATGGGGCAAGTTCAAGTGCCAAACCTTGTAATAATGTAATTTTAGCATCTTACAGCTTAACATTTAATGAGACTTAGATCAGTATAAGGAATGATGAAGCAGTTCCAAAGGTGTCCGTGGAAAACTCTTCTCAACTCTTCTCACAGGGAACAATACTAAATGAAAAGAGCTTGGATATTGAAAGGAATTTGACCTTGGCAGAAGGTGGACTGAAATCAGGGACTGGCACCCTTTCAAGGGTATTTTTCCAGTCAGTATTTTTCCTGCCCAAGTTAGAGGTTAAGCATCCTAGTAGGAAGTTGATGGAAGCCAGAGACATGATTCTCAGCCAAACAATGTGCCACTGCTGAAAGGTTCAAACCCCTCAGGAGACAGGGCTGGAAACTGCTGTCTTTTGTCGAAGATTAGACTTTTAGGTGGCAGCCCATGCTCGCCTTGCTGATAGAACCTGATGTCCTTCCAAAGAAATATGCATGTGTTCCACCTTTGCAAAGTTTCTGACCGTGATTTTCCCATCCTTTCTTTCTAAGGACGTTTTGTTGTATTCAGTGTTGGAGGCAAATGCTAAGACCAGTCTAGAAATCAACCCAAAAGGTAACCACGGAAGTCACTTTTTTTATATTATTCAGCATTTCCTCTTGCTTTTGCTTCTTTTTCTACCAAACAACCAAATCATTAAGTATCCTGGAGAAACTTCTGATTTTGAAAAAGAATAAAGGAATCTGCATCAAACAGCAGTGATGGCTCGAGTAGTGGTGGCAAAAAATGCAACAAAACCTTGCAGTAACACAGCAAGTTTCCATCCCACTTTAGTCTCGGGACTGGGATATAGATAGCAACAGTGGAAATGTGTCCAAAAGAAAGAGAGATTTACAAGGCAGCCTTATTTCTTCAGAATCTTTCACTCTCTTCCTTTTACATGCATACATGCAAATTTCCAGCATTTATATTTGGTGGGCTTAATTACTATATTCTACAAAATTATTCATTCATTCCTTTCACAGAGCTGTAATGAGGAGCCCAAAACTGAGTTTCTCACACTGATTCTCGCATTTTTTTATCTCACGCAAACTGGATGTCTACAAATTAGAGAGCTAGACAGCAAAGCCTCCCGTTATATCCAACAGAAAGAAACAGTTCCCTCCAGAGGAGGTTTATCTCACAAGTTATGCAAGTTTTAGACTTGTCTCTGGGTTTGTGTGTAAGAAGAGTGAGATGGGTTTAAATGCTCCATCTTCCAGTTCACTGATGTTGAAGAGCCATAGGGTTGGTTTCCCACAGCCCAGGCAAGCCCAACAGAAGGTTCTTCTCTTCTCAGGAGCCAACACTGGAGCTTGTGGGATACTTTTCCACATGTGCGTTTAGCAGCCCCTGGAAGTATCACTGTAGTCACTGTAAAATTGCAGTCTGAGATGAATAAGTTTTAGCTGCTTAAACTTCCTGAGATAAATTTCTGAGGGGTTCTGTGTGTTTGTTTTTGTGGAACTGGTTCAAGGGTTGTGTTCCTGACTGCCTGCTGTAGAGGTTGGTTCTCGTTTTGGTTTCTGATCTGACAGGATAGACTTGCTGTTTTCAAGTGGTATTTCTGTGAAAAAGAAAAGTCTAGAAATCTTTTGGGGAAATAAAAGCAGAGTGTTCCACATGCTCTGTATTTCAGCAATTGAATTCCTGAGGGAAGTACCTGATACTGGAGAAATTAAAACAGTGAACTTGATACAGCCATACATGGGAAATGCAAAGTGAATTTGATTAAGAGTAAAAATGGCAAATAGTTAAGCTTTTGTGCCTGTTCTGAACCATGATTAAAAACAGTCATCTGAGTTATCTGTGGGGGACTCTTGCCTAAACTCACCTAGAACATATGGGGCCATCTTGGTGACCCTTCTGTTTATAGCTGTTTATATCCACCAGGTGTGCAGATGTGCCTTTTCCAGATAGCAGTTCACAATTCCATATATCCAGGTGTAGCCCATATATAAGAAGATCCGTATCAGGACATTCACATTTTAAATCAATATAATTTTGAGTAATATTCCTTCTTTCCATTCTCTTCTCTCTCCCAGCATAACTACAGAACACTGGTGCCAGAAGCCATATGTCTCCACTTTGAATATTTATATGTAGTCTAAATTTATTGTTTCTGGTTGATCTTTGTTTTTAGAGCAATTCATAAGTTTAAAAATAGATGGGTGTGTTACATTCAAAAATCCGAATTATGTATGAATGCTTTGATCTTTTCTTATTGAAAAATGCTTAATAATAATTCTTTGTATGGTGTGACTCTCTAAGACTTGCTTAACACAAGTATTTATGTGTTTCTGGGCAGTTTGATATTCCAAAATAGTATTTTATAATGAAAATGAAGTTCAAAAAATGCAGGTCAAACTAAATTCCCTTACTGTTGCCATTATCGTATTTTTGGCAAGTCTTACCTCTTAATGTATTTTAGCTGAAATCAAGTCTCATGCTTGTGCCTTACATTCATTTTTGTTTGAAAGCATAATCTCCTAAATCTGAAGGCCATGACCAACAATATTATTTCTGAAGTAGTAAGACCTAGGATGAAACATCTATTCCTTGTTTGTTTGGTTTTTTAATCTTTTATTTTGTGCCCTAAGTCCCTTCCTAACTCAAAGTGACAAGGTTCTGGGGATCAGAATGAAAAATGAAATGGTTTATATTTTAGTCACTTGGTTTGGGGATTGTACAATTAGTGGCCTACAAGGCTGCTGAAGTATTGTGGCATTTAAGAAAGGTTCTGCAATGCTCCTCCATCAGAATCTGAGTTGAGCAAATGAGATGCCTGGAGAGTACTCCCCAGCTCCTGGCTGCACGGGGAATATATGTGCCTGTATGAAAAATAGAAGGGATTTCTTCAGCTCTTTCTGTTTGGGCATTTCATTTAGAATCTAGATAGGTGTTGAGTTTCCACCTGAAGACTGGTCACCCCTCAGCCAATTATTTTCATCTGCAGGTGTGCAGCCCCTGAAAATCTAAATGGTAATCTTATAGAATCACAGAATCATAGAGTGGTTTGCATTGGAAAGGACCTTAAAATAATCCAGTTCCAACTCCCTCCCACAGGCACGACAGCGTCCACTATACAGGTTGCTCAGAACCCCAGCCATCCTGGCCTGGAACACTTCCAGGGTTGGGACATCACAGCTTTCCTGGGCAACCTGTGCCGGCGCCTCACCACTCTCACAGGAAAGAATTTCTTGCTAACGTCTAATCTAAACCTACTCTTCATTTGAAGCCATTCGCCTTGTCCTGTCACTCCATGCCCTTGTACAAAGTCCCTCTCCAGCTCTCTCATAGGCCCTCTTCATGTACAGGAAAGCAGCTATAACTGCCTTAACTCTTCCAAATTATGAACCAATAGTTACAGAGTAATTTTGAAATAGGTACTTTACATGGCTAAATTGAAGATTTTCACAAAATTTGCCTGGCAGGGGTTTGTTATCTTTTCCTATCACCTTTTCCCACTATATCAGGCTATCCTGCAATACTTGAGCTGCTTTATTTCCTCAGAGCAAGAAGTTGAATGGTTGAGGCATGTTCTGTCTGCAGTGGATGGGTAAACAGTGGCTTTAGCCTGCAAAAAAGGACAATGAAGTGAAACAAAGGTTTACTAATTGAAGAGTTAGTGAAGCCCAAGAACAGGCTAAAGATTTTCAGATTTCTGTGTCATAAAAGTTTTCATAAGAGGTTGGACAAATATTTCATTGGAAGAAGGTTGTTCTGGTGATGAGACCTCACAAAGCACCTCTGAACTTTGCTGTTCAATGATTTTAAACCCACAACAAGACCTTGTGTTATCTGTAATGATCCAAGGAGTATCTACTCCAAATTTTCAGGAAAGTTCAGACCTATGCTCAGACATTTGGGAAGGTCACTATGGCCACTAAGGTGTTTTATAACATAGGAATGCTACTAAAATCTCACTCTCTAGAAGCAAATACTCAAGACAGCAAATAGAGAAGGCAGCCTGAGTTTGTCCCAGCTGCTGCTTTGCATGATAACCAGGATATAGGTATCCATATCAGTATTTAGTGGCTGTTTGTGAACAAAGAAGTGTTGCTTAACAGATGCAAGAGGCTTTTCCTTGCCCTTCCAATAGCTAAAATGAAAGGACAGACCACCCTGCTCAATGAGCTCCATGTTATAGAGGCTTTGAGAAAAGACAGTAAGAGGGAAAAATGTCTGATTTTGAAATAGTTTCAACATACGTTTGAGAGTGAAGAGAGCTCAAGAAACAACAGACAGAGAAAAGGGTATTTAGGAAAGAAAAATGGTAAAGGAAAGCCTTGTATCAAAGGCCTATGTCAAACCAAGTTTGCTTGTCCAGAAGGTAAGATCTGATGCAGACACATTCAATAACATTACTTTCTTTTTGATAACCAAACAGTGGGACAGTTTGGCACACCAGCCCTGCCAGGCCATCTAGATTTAAAATAGAATGAAATACTACTCTGGTTGGAGACAAGACTTGCTGTCTTTGCAGGTATCAGCTGCAGTGCTTAAAGAAAGATTTTTATGAGGAGAAGGAAATAGCAGGCAGTGATGTTTTTGTTGCCAAGTCAGGCTTATTTGAGAAGTCAATAGACTAAATCTCTACACTCTCTGTTTTCTTATTGCTTTACTGGAGTGAAATCATCTTTAAAAGCCTGTCATATCCCTGTTTGTGGAATCTAGAGACCCTTTCTAGACCTACACATCCTCAATGCACAAAACCAAGTTGTTCCTGCTTCCAGTTCGTGTAGATCAAGGTGGAGATAACATCCCCACATATTGACAACGTACTGTTTTCCAGGGGTGTATTAGACACTTTCTGAGTCCCTTTGGGCTAGCTGTGAGCTGGACAATTGCATTGCAGAACAGTGCCTGCACTGAGGAGCAGTAGTCCAGCTCAGTAGTATTCGTGCAAACCTTACACAGGTTGGACTTACACAACTTTACACATATTTAGGAGACCTCAGCTGGACCTAAACTCTCCCCTACTCCCAAAGCAATGGAAAAAATCATATCAATGTGTTTTCCTATGAAATGGAAAGCAAGGAAACAACTGCACTTTCATTTTTCCTGCATATTTCTAATGTAAGATGACATCAGAACTTAGAGAGAAGTGGCACGAAAACATGAGTTATAATTTTATCTCACATGGGAAAGGAGTTCTGGTGTTACTCCTCAGGTTGTCACAAATGCAATACTGTTCTTCACTTCCACCCTTCTTACCTGTATTGTGTTGTATTGTGTTGTATTGTATTGTATGGTATGGAAGAAAAAAAGCAGAGAAACAAATGCTATAGAGTAAAACAGGAAGTATGAAGTGTGACTGGTCATATTCCAGAATGATGTTTTACATCTGATTGTATATGTTATTACTTTACCTTGTGAAAGAAAAAAAAAGAGGAGAGAATTAAATCAAAGTAGGAAACAGAAAAAAGCCATGGGAAACAGATGAATGATGACATCCAAAGAATGGCATGAAAAACTGAAGAAATGCTACACAAAGCCAGGAAATTGTCAGTTTGCAGCAGTGGCATCTATCTGTGATTGTCTCCAGCACTGTTTCACCACATCCATCAATGAAGGATGCACAGATGTCACCATGAGAAATTCACAATTTGAATAAAGTTCTACAGCAAGCAATGGAAAGACTTTGATTAACTCCAGAGGGCTTTGAATGTGACTCTTTCCATATCCTGGCTCATTTTGGCTCAGGACCTGAAATCACTGTTTTTCTTTTTAATAACAACACTTTCCATTTCTGTGGTGACTTACACCCACAAAGCTCAGTGAAAGCTCATAATATTTCCTTTTATGAATTCTATTAATATCAAGCAAGATAAAGACCTTTTGGCTTGAAACACAGGTCTTCTGACCTTCTGCTCCTCTCACAGTTCCGAGGCAGCTGAAAATTGTAATTAATTTTGAATAAGAAATTTTAACATGTTGAAGATTGTTCTCATTCTGATTTAGAAAAATAAAATGCCATGAAGCTGAGTCAGGGGAGGTTTAGGTGGCATATCAGGGAAAGATTCTTCACCCAGAGGGTGGTTGGGCACTGGAACATTCTCCCCATGGCACTGGTCACAGCACCAAGCCTGACAGAGCTCAAGAAGCATTTGGGCAATGCTCTCGGGCACATGGTGTGACTCTTGGGGATGGTCCTGTGCAGGGCCAGGAGTTGGACTTGGTGATCCTTGTGGGTCCCTTCCAACTCAGCTTATTCTATGATTCTTTGATTTCTTATGACACAAATATTATAAAATATAATAACTTAAGAAGTTATTCACATTCTGAAATACCAAGTCAGAGATCATTCTTCAGTTTTATGTTTTACTTACGGAATGGGCTTTTCTTCTTTTATATATATGACAGTCAAACATCTATCATTAATCACAGTCTGAAATACAAACTATCACTGCCTGTAACACATCATAAAGTGATAGAACTATGGTTGAAAAATCCAGTTTGATTTGGTTTTCTTTTTTAGATTGTGGAAGAAACTGCTCTGTAGTAGCATAGCAACAAATGAAATCTCTCCTTTTTTCCCTCTTTTTTCCTTTTCTAATCAGTATCTCGTGTTTATGTTACTACGAAATTGTTTATTTAAGGCAGGACAACACACTATGAAAACTAACGGAAATAAAGTAAAAAAATCTCCCATGAGCACAAAAAATAGTATGAAAATTGTTCTGCTACGTGTTTAAGAAATGGAAAATGTGCTTGTGTATAGCAATATGATAGCAGATTCTTCTGGGAAATCTGTCCTGGATTATACATAGGTAAAAAAAAATATTTTGAATAGACAATCAGTGAATTGTAGACAATGAAGTTAAAATATGTCTGCAGAAATATAGGCAGCAATGAGCATACATGACTGGTGTGTGCCTGTGTGGGTGGGGGGTCTGGGGGAATGTGTGTGTGCGTGCAGGTTGCCTGTCTAGAAGGGATTTCCAAATCTCAAAAGATGAGACCAATAAGTGCAAACAATAGCACTGCTATTTCAGCAACAAGAAACAAGAAAAGAGCAGCTCCAGCAGGAGCAGCTTGATGCAAGAAAAGGGCTTTTATCTCTCCTTCCATCCTGATATCATAGCCAAGCATCATGATGAGACTTTCAGTTCCAGGGCAACAGTACACTCCATTTTTAAAGGCCAAAACGGATTCCACGGAGGCTGTCTTGATTAATTAAAAATAGCCTTGTGCTGAAGTGGAAGGGGGCTTGTTCCAAAGCCCGCTGAAGTCAATAGGAGTTGACTTCAATTGCCTTTGGATCTAGGCCACGATAGAGGCACCATGAGGTCATAGTTTAACAAGTTTGTTCTAAAGGACAAAGCCTAAAATGTTCCAACACTCGTGAGTTCCTTACTTAACTCCAGGAGGCTTCAGCAGGCAGTTTGCATTATGAATTGAATCCACTTTCCTTTTAGTTGAGAGGATGCTACTGAGTGCTTAAGTCAGAAAAGCTTGTGGCTGCAGTGGTTAGGATGGCCACTAGAACAGGGAGGGGTCTCAGGGAGCTCTGAAGCTCTCTCCATAAATTACAACAGTGCATCTGAACTCCCTGCTTCAGCTGCCACCACAGATGGCCTGGACCAGCTCAGTAACTGCGTGTCACTGTAGCTGTGATTGCAGGGATTGTCCTGAGGGCTTACGTCACTCATTCAGCGTCCAGCCCTCTGCAGCAACTTGTTCACAGAATTTTTTTTTAGATTTCTGATAAAGAAGTAAAAACTAAAGACCCATAAATCTATTCAACACTATTTCCCACCCTCTCTCTCATTTCTAGACACCTTCCTCTTCTATCTCTCCTGTCTCCCAGCACTATTCCAGTCCCTTGCTCCAGCAGACAGGCCCAGCAGAGCACAGTCCTTGTGTCTTTCCTGTCTTTGCACATCTCCTTTGGCCATGTGAAGGGAGCTCATACTGGTTTGCTGGGTAATCCTGGGCCCATCAAGTATTGCTTTTGCATCTGTGCCACAGCCATGGGGTGGGCTTTATGTACTCCAAGACTGCCCTCACAGGAGAGCTTTCCCCAGCCCAGGGATGGGGTTTGTCGTTGTGCTCTGCAATAGCGCCGCTGAGCTGGTGTGGGGCAGTGAGGGGTAAGGTGTTCTCTGGGGAGTATCCCAGAGGGGGAGATGTGTGGGAAGGTGGTGACAGCTTCAGGATGAGGCAGGTGAAGCACATGAATGGGGCTTTGCTTGAAATTAAGTCTGATTTTGATCCAGTCTAGACCAACACACAGCCTTGCATGCAAAACACAAAATACTTGTATCTTGTCCCTGAACTTTTTTGTGAAAGTTTGCTTAAATCAAGTAAAAGCCCCAAAACGTAGGTTCAAACATAAGAAGCATAAGGAAAACATGTTACAAATGAAACTGTGACAAGAGAATGGGTCCCACCTGCGTCTCTTAAAGGAAATACTATGACAGACTTTTTTCTTCTTTTTCTTT
>VZRR01011203.1:698269-714455 GCA_013398015.1 Oreocharis arfaki | reverse complement strand
CGGGGGCGCGACGGATCCGCGGTCACATCTTCCCTGTCACCTCGCACCGGCGCGGAGCCGGCACCGCTGAACCCCCGTGGGACGGGGCTGGCAGCACCCCCGCGGACATGGGGGTAGGGGTCCCCTGGGTATTTGCCGGGGTGATGCGTGCCTGTCTCTTGTTGTTATTTTCCTTCGCCCCGAGGATGAGTGCGCTGCCTGCCTCTGCCTTTGAATGGCTCTTAAAATACATTTGAGGAAACCTGTTGTGACGCCGCGAGCTCCGCCGACTAAAAATAGCAGCTTTTGTAGTACGGAGGGAGCCGGGGCGCAGCCGGGGCCGGGCAGCGTGGCCGCAGCGTGTGGCAGTGGCCGGGCGTGGTAGAGGCTTCGTGATCCGCTCTCCGCCCAGGGTTATCGGGCAGGAGCAGCCGCCACCGGGAAACGCCGGGCGGGCGCGTCGCTGCCCGTCGGATGGGCTGGGGGTCAGGGCTGCGGCGGTGGGGGGCTTATCTCTGCTGAGCACAGCTGCTGGTTGGGCCGAAAGAGGGAGAGGTGCGTGGTGTGTTCGGGCTGGTCCCGGAGCCTGTGGGGAGGGAGGGAGAGATGCGTGTGCATGGGGCCGCCCTGGAAACGGGGTGCTCAGGGACGGGCAGTGGGAGGAAAGGGGACGGTGACATTTCGGGAGCGGGCACTGCCGCGTGACTGTCTGGTGGGTGCGGGACGGTTTGGCGATTTAATCAGAAGTGAGGAGGTGGGTGGGGGGAACCTCTTCAAGCGCCCCGTGACGGCAGCGGCATAAGGTGGGGGAACATCCAGGCCACGAGCGACGGGAACTGAGATCTCCACACTCTCACAGTGTGTCAGGGTCTGTTTCCTTCCTCCTCCTCCTCCTCCTCTTCCTCGGGCTGAGAACCCGCTCCCCTCCCTCGTGGGTTGCTCCGTGGAGGATTTATTTTACAGATTCTGCTGAAAGCAGGCCATGAGGTCTCAAATTAGGAACGAGCCCCCTTTGGGCAAAGTTGTTACAGAAAAGGGAAAGGCCTCCATTTTCGCTTTCACCTGGCCGCCCCCTCCTTCGCCAGCGTGCCTAAAGCTGAGCTGGGACTGCGGAAGGTGGAGGGAGCCAGTGAGAGGAAAGTGTTTCCCTGAAAAGCTGCACGCCTTTTTCTTGCACTTTCAGTTTTTGGGAGCCGTGTGGCGGGCGCAGCCCTGCGCCCCAGCCCGGCGCGCCGTGCCGTGCGCGCCGTCGGGGGTTTTAGCAGCGAATGCGTTTACCTGGTGGTTGTTTTTTTTGGTTTTTTTTCCTCCCTGATGAAAGCAGCGCGCGTCCCTCCGCTTTTTTTTCTCCCCCCCCTCTCTCCTTCCGTGTGTGTCCGCGGTGCTGCCTGCCCAGAGCCCTTCCTCGAGCCTTCCTCGTGCAGTCACTTCCTCGGGGTGATGGACGCCGCGGCTGCCCAATGGCAGCGCGCAGGGCTGCGCGGCCCCGCGCTTAACTCCGCTCCCGCCCGGCCGAGCTGCCGGACCCGGCGCTGGCAGCGAGCAGCGGCGGGGGCCGCTTGCCGCAAGGTTGGGCACGCGGTGACTATTCGCCGTCAGGACACCCCGCCTGCTTCTGCGGGCTCTGAGCTTGACAGGGCTTTGAGCCCTGTTAAATGTTCCCGGCTGTATTACGCCAGGTTCTTGCCTTGCTTCGCAACTGTTTTTGAACCAGAGGCAGAAATGTGTCTGCTTTTTTTTTTTTTTTTTTTCTTTCCTTCCCTGCTTGCCTGTCAAGGACAGCGTGCTTTGTCATGTTTTATGTCATTTCTGCGCCGTCGCCCGTCTCAGCAATCTGTTGCAGCATGGAGTTCGGTACTGCTGTGTGCCTCCTGAAAGGGAAAAATACAGATCAGCTTGATACCCTCTGATTTCCATCAACATTGGAAGATGATTAATGGCATGGAATGTGCTGCAGGACTTGGTACTGAAAATCTCTAGCTGTGTGAGATGTTTGGGAAGCGAAGAAAGGACAGCTGGGAGCGCTGGCCCCTGCGGCAGTCGGAGTTTGTGGGATAAGCTCGCTCGCTGATCATTTTTGTAAACATCCAGCTGTGAAATACTTGAGCAGTGCTAGCACTTTCAATTATCAGGAAGTTTCAGGCTCAGCACCCTGTAGAGATGAACAGGCAGTTTCCACTTCTGTCTCAGCTATTGTTTGAGGCTATCTTCAGACTTGGGCAGAGAGTCTTCCAAGCATGAAGCAAGCACAAGTGATGCAGTGCTCTGTGACCATCAGCACAAGGGCTGGGGAAGGCAGTAATGAGAGCAATTACCCTGGCACTGGGCTCCCGAGTGGAGGGATGGGCTGTGTAGTGGATCCCACTGCTTTGCAATATTGCAGGACGCCAAATAATGATGCCGCTATATTCCATTATTAGCAGTTAGTGAAGATCTCTGAGTTGATGGCTGGCACTTGGGGTCAGGAGCAGCAAAGTTAGGAATCCCAGTCCCAGCTCTGCCCCAGGGTCCGGCTGTGTGTCCGAGCAAGTTATTTGTTGCTTGGTGGCTCAGCTTGTCTGGCTGGGGAGATGCATCTCTGGGCTGGTGATGCTGAGGTGTAATTCCAGTATATCTCTGTCACCGCGTTTTACAAACACGTGATGGAAAAAGTGCTGCAAGCTTGTCAGTACCAGGGCTGGCTGTCGCATACCTTTCCCCTTCAGCCTCCTCCTCCATGAAGTTTCAGAGGTGACACACAGGCGTACCCGCCTGGTACTCCATATCCCTGCTCCCTAACCACAGGCTCTCTGCAGCTTCTGACTAGGTTGTTTACCAAACCACTGAAGACTGTCTGATCTGTGTCCAGGCTTCCCCAGAGAGCGCCTCTGAGAGCTGTGTCCTGGCAGCTCTCAAATGTGCTCTGAAGGTTCCTGAATCTCCTCTTTGCTGCTGGATGCTGGTTCCGATCCATAAGGGAAATGGAAAGCTGGCCAGCTGGGCGAGGGCTGCGTGGAGCTCCTCTAGAACAGTAAACAGTGACTCACCCCCTTCTTGTGTCTTCTCTCTCTTCATGTCAAATATATTGCCTCGCATATGCTTCTCTACTCTCTGATTCACACCACCAGCCTGTCCCTCCCCGCTCTCATTACAAATGAGTGACAAGCGTCAGTCTGCCTTGCAGGATGTGTGAAGGTTGTCAGAGCAGGAGAATGGCTTTTTGAATGATGGGGAGAGGGATGGTGCTCTGCCTGCCATGCTGCAATGTGCTGGAAATCCGTGTCGTGCCTCCGAGCGGCAGAGGCACGGTGACGAAGATTTAAGCATCTGTAGTTGCCTTCACCTGTCAGCTCAGATGTTACCCGTGGTAGGCACATCCGTTTGGCTAGCGCTCTGGAGCTGGGAGTAACTTGCGGATAAACGAGAAATTTAAACAGCTGCCTAGGAATTAAATGGCTGCGTTTGGGAATGAGTATAGAGTATTCCCTGCGNCCTCCCCGCTCTCATTACAAATGAGTGACAAGCGTCAGTCTGCCTTGCAGGATGTGTGAAGGTTGTCAGAGCAGGAGAATGGCTTTTTGAATGATGGGGAGAGGGATGGTGCTCTGCCTGCCATGCTGCAATGTGCTGGAAATCCGTGTCGTGCCTCCGAGCGGCAGAGGCACGGTGACGAAGATTTAAGCATCTGTAGTTGCCTTCACCTGTCAGCTCAGATGTTACCCGTGGTAGGCACATCCGTTTGGCTAGCGCTCTGGAGCTGGGAGTAACTTGCGGATAAACGAGAAATTTAAACAGCTGCCTAGGAATTAAATGGCTGCGTTTGGGAATGAGTAGAGTATTCCCTGTGTAGCTGGCGGTGCCGAATTGAGACGTGATGGCAGAGATCCGCGTCGCCGCTTGAACCTTGCGCTGTTTTTCTGCCCTCGGGAAGTCGTCGCTGGCCCGGCGGAAGGTGAGGGTTGCGTGTTTTCAGTTTGCTCTATGTGTGTGAGGATGGAAGCTAAACACCAGCAGGGCTGTCTGCCAGGCACTCATGTTCTGGCCGGGATTGTCTTTCAGCGTAGAAAGAGTTTTTAAAATTCGAGTTCATCCGCAGTCGTCGGGTGTCGGCAGTGACTTTATAGTAATTCCTTAATGTGTAACGCGCTTGGAAAGCCCTGTAGCGTGGAAAGTCTGAAATCTCACTCTGGCATGTTTTCTTTCTTAATTGCAAGCCTTGTGTGGAAAGCTCTGTCCTACCTCTGCCTGAGTCAGGCTTTCTGCTGCCTTTCCCTTTCAAAGTGAAGGAATTGAGATCTCTAGATGCTCGAAGCTGAGACTGTCAGGCTTAGGATGTCAGCTGGAGACCTCCAGGTTTTTGGGATGATGCTGCAGGAGGCATAGGAGCTGTCTGAGAGAGGGAGAGGGCGTTGGCAAGGCTGTCAATGGGTAACTTTATTGCAGAATTACAAGGGCTCTTTATGTAACCCACAGTCAAAACACTTGCTGTAAATACGAGCGTGGAGCTGCTCTGGAAAAGCTTTTTTCCTCTCACAGTTGGTGTAATACTACTTGCTGCTTTATTGATGTGGCATTCGAAGTGTGTCGTACTGCTTACAGAGCAGGGATGTAACACGGTCCTCGTTCCAAAAAGCTGAGCTCCTAATTTTAGATGTGATGCAGCAAACGCAATTAAGGAAAGAAGGGCAGGAGTAGGGTAAAGACTAAAAGGGTTCTCATAATCAAATCGCAGGCAGGGTCCCAGAAGACCCCTGTGCAGCATGTTTAGGGAATGCTGCTGAGTATGGCTGGTTTGCAGAGTGGTTTACGAGTGTGTTGTGGGGTTTTGCTTTGTAACTGTGGGAGATGCCATGCTGATTTTTAGTGTCTTCTTGCTGGTAGCTGAATAGCCTCGAATAGTCCTGATGGGAAGGATTTGGTAGATGAGGATGTGGGACCCAAGGCCCTGGAGGACTGCTGGTGAGGATTGCGAGTGTTGTTGTATCGGTTTCGAGCGGAGCCCGGACCACACCTGTGCCTTCACCTAGTGCAGAGATAAGACTCTCCCTGGCACTCACATCTGAGTGTGAGACTTGAGCCTGTTGGAGTGTTTCTACTTGCTCTATGAAATCTTGCTTTTGGGTCAGACCAGCCTACAGTCTCCCACCCTTGTTTTAAGAGGGTCTGGCATCACAATTCCTGATGGTGTCTTGAACCTCCTCATTGATCTCTGTGTCAGCAGCAGCCATGGCCATGTCAGTCAGCCAGCCCATGGCCCCTGGTGCAGGAGGGTGGATCCCAGCCTATCTGGGAGGGATGCTGGCCCATCCAGGGTGCCTTGGTGTGTGAGGGGAGACAGGTGTGCAGCAGAAGACGCTGTGCCGAGCGCCTGTGCTGTCCGCTGAGGAATGTGCTGGGTAAGGAGATGTTGCTTTGGTGACATGGAGCAACAGGTGACCAGAAGGGTTTCATCGCTCAGAGCCGGAGCATTGCTCGGCGTGGCAGGTGAGCCCTCACGCTGACCCCCACTGGAGGCAACATCACCCTTCGGCTCTTGTTTTCCATGATACTTTACATTTCTTTCCATCTCCGCGCAGCCAAGTGGCCGCGTTCAGTTTTTCCATCGGCTGGCGCAGAAAACGCTTTGAAGACGCGCTGGGTGAGGATCAAAAGGCTTTTTTGTGCAGTCGGGTGGGTGTGACGGGGCTGTCGTTGGCCTCCCCCTCCTTTTTGCCTTTCCTTTTCCGGCGTTCGCAGCGCGGCGAGCGGCCAGCGCGCCCAGCGCGCCCCTTCCCTTGTAGGGATGGGGGCGGCGAGGGAGGGGGCGGGGGGGATGCCGCCGAGGGAAGGAAGAGTTTCTGATGCTGTGGGAATGTGAGCGCTCAAACTCTGTAAACAGCTGGTGACTCACTGCATAACTATGGCACCAACTGCCTGCGGCCCGGCTGCGCCTCTGCAGGGAGGGGGCTGCCGGCCCTTTCCTCTACGCACTGGCAGCGCCTCTGCGCTCCTCAACTCCGAGACCGGTTGGCCAAGACAAGGAGCTTTTTCCTTCCTCCCAGCTGCCCGTGCCTACGTCTGCGCCTCCGGCCCGGAGGTAGGGGTGGGCAGCAAATGCGTGCTGCGGAGGGGAAGCCATGGACGGTGAAAGGGCAGTGCTGGGGTCTGAAGAGGTGCCTTGTGCTCGCAGGAGATCCTGCCCTGAGGAGCACGCACGCGGAGGTTGGGCACATCCCCGTCTGTCGGAGGCAGCTGTGGGGGGAAGCTGGGACTTGCCCCCCTGCCCCGTGCCCTGCCCACTGCTGCTGTCCTGGTGAGACACGGGCTGTGGCTGGAGGTGTGCCCGGGGTGGGGCTCAGTGCTGGAGGAGAGCAGGGAAGGGCTCGATGATGCTCTAGAAAATGCAGCGCACACCAGTTGCTGTAAGTGGTCCATTCATCACGGAGCATCTTGGCTTGTGTGCTGTGCGGCTGTCCTTGTCCCTCCTCCAGACATGGAGAGCTGTGCTGTCTCGGGCTTAAAAATAGAGGAGGCGCCTAAATACACTCCCTAATATCTAGGATAGTATCTTGCAGCTCTGCAATTACAGGATTATTTTTTTTTCCCCTCCTGCTCTTCATCTTGATTTTTACGTAAGTCGTGTGATGATGAGGTGTCTTGACTGATAAAATTCAAGTGACAGCAGCACGGGCTGAGCTAGCACCTTCACCCACCCGGCTCCCACTTGTCCCCACGCCCCACCTTTGCACCCCCCCCAAATCCCGCCACCCCTGTTTGCAGATATGAATGAGTTTGTTTACTCTCCGACGACCTCGTGATGTCTTTGCACAGACATGACCTGAAGTCATTATTGCTTTTGGGCTTCTCTGTTTCCATGGTGACTGTCTCCGGGTTGGCTACTTTCCCAAGGTCACCATGGCAACTATCAGAAGGGAATCATGCTTGGGATGCTTTGGCTGGATTTTTCATGAATGATTAGGATGTGTGACACGATGCAGACGTGGAAATGGGGAGGGTTTGGGCTGGGCTGGAGAAGGTGGGGGGAGAGAGAGGACTCCCGCCAGACAGGCAGCGCTCTGCGGTGCCGCGGGTGCGCAGCCCTCGAAGCCGCCCTGCGTCGGGGGCACCGGCGCCTCACCCCCTCCCCGCTGGGGAGCCGTAGCAGAGGCTGTGATGGTGGCACGGCTGCCGGTGCCTCTCCTGGGGTAGGTACCATCGGGCCGCCGTGCTGCCGTCACCACGGGGTGAAGGGGTTGGGTGGAGGTGCGGGCAGGTGGATTTTCTGCGAGGCGCTGGTCGGAGGGGTGTAGTCGCTGGCTAAGGTGAGAGTGAAGGGCAGTGTCGCGGCAGGGGACGGGCTGGCTGCCGATGGACATGCCTCCACGTCACTAGAAATATCAAGCAGGTTTGCTCTCACCATCTGGGGCTGGAGGGTTGGGAAGCAACAGTCTTGGTGTGTTGGAAGAGGTGAACTCCTTCCTGGCTTTGTTGTCGGGGGCTTTTGTTTCTGTTGTTTGGGTTTTCTGGTAGCGTCTCCTTTGGGTGGGGACAGCGCTGGAAGCAGGTTACAAACCAGGCAGCTTCTCTCTGGGTTGCTGGCTCAATTTTGAGCCGGGTTAATAATCATCAAAATGAGAATGAAGGGAGTTGTTGTCTTGTGGCTTTTCAGTGCCTTTTATGAGCGGAGGTAACTCTTAATTCCGTCCCTAATAGGCAATTTGGAGCGTCTGGGATTCCTCCAGAGGGAGGTGAGCCAGTGACAGGGCCTTGGAGGCCACGCTCCATTCTCCCCTTGGGAAGGGGCGGCACATGGCAAGGTGGTGCGTGGTGCTTAGTGTGACTCTTGTTTATGATGTGTGTGGGTGTCCTTCTTTCCTCCCTGCCCTGTCTTCTCTGCTGGATCTTGGTGTGCTTAATAGCAAACTACGAGGTCTCGGTGTTAAAAAGCAATGCACTTGTCAACACAAATTTCTGTTTCTCTTAGCTGAATAGGGTAAGCGATATCTGAATCCATCCCAATCCAAACAACGGTGTGGTTGTTTCTTTAAATGGTGGTTGGGCTGGGGGTTTGAACCGTGTGTTGGGTGTCTTCCTCCTGCCCCCATCTCCGAGATTAACCTGGAAACCTTGTTTTGTTCTTCCAGTTGCAATTTCTGAGCAGTTTTGTCCGGAAGACTGTGCTCAGGTTATGACGACTAATCCCAAACCGAACAAGGCATTAAAGGTAGGGAAGAAGCTGAGTGGGTGGTGCTGGGTGGCTGGGGAGGCTGTCACAGAACTGTGCCGTGTTGTTCGTACGTGACTGTTCTTTTTCATTCCGGGAGACTCTTACAGATGGGCGCTGACACAATTTCCCACTGTCTACAGGAAAGGTTAGGGTCGAAGAATACTGGCATTACCCAGAAAAAGGCCTGAAGTCTCTGAGATGGCATGGAGGCTGGCATATCCCAGCAGCTGTCCTGGAGACTTCTGACTACAGGAGGTGTTGGCAGCATCCTGAAACCAGTGCTCTCAGGCTTGTCCATGAAGCACTTTTACTCTCAGGACTTGGAGGCACTGGAGAAGGGATTTGTTCAGCTGGTATCTCCCAGATCCATGAGACAGTAAATGCCTCGGACATACCAGCTTGATGGTGTTAATGCATTATTGAAAAATTCTTTCCAGAGTTCTGGCTTTTCATTCCATATGTCCTGCAGCCTCTGGAAAGACAAAAGGATGGTGTCTTAAAAGTTCTGGGTTCAGTGATATTGAAGGTCTTTTCCAGCCTAAACAATTCTGTGATTCTGAAAATAATGGTGGTGGCAAATGTGCTTGAGAAAAGGACAAGGCCTTGGTGGTTTTCTCATGTAACTTCAGTCTGGCCTGTGCCTCAGCAAAACCAAATCAGGCTGTGTCCTTGAAGCCAAGCATGGTTGGTTTTGTTCGCTACTCAAATCAGCAATCTTCAACAAAAAGCCACAAAATGCTGAGTTAAGCCCTGCATAGAAGCAGGTATTCTGCTTTTGAGATGCTGCACTGGTGTCCCACCAGAATGCTGGGAAAAGGTGTCATCTTAGCATGGAGTATGAATTCCAGGTCCTGACAAAGGACTTCACAGAAAAAGGCTTCAGGCAACTTTACATTTATCCCCTTGAAAATCTTGCTGTTGGGGTAAAGCTCACTGCTTTCTCTGACCTAAGAGGGTGACCCAGTGCTCAGATCTCTGCCATGTTTAACGCAGATGTTTTAGTGGGGCTTGTGCTCTCCACAGCACACTGGGGGTGTTTTCCAGCTGGGGCTGTCACACTGCTGAGGGGTGGCCTTTTCTCCTTCCGCTGCCCAGAGCATCCGCTCGCGTCGGGTTGCTGCTACCCCTGTGCTGTTGGTATTTGCAGGTAAAGGAGGAGTCAGGAGAGAATGCCCCAGTGCTGAGTGATGATGAACTCGTGTCAATGTCCGTACGGGAGCTGAACCAGCACCTGAGGGGTCTCACCAAAGAGGAGGTCATCCGTCTGAAGCAGCGGAGGCGCACGCTGAAGAACCGGGGCTACGCTGCCAGCTGCCGCATCAAGCGTGTGACTCAGAAAGAGGAGCTCGAGAGGCAGCGGGTTGAGCTGCAGCAAGAGGTGGAGAAGCTGGCCAGAGAAAACAGCAGCATGAAGCTAGAGCTGGATGCCTTGCGCTCCAAGTACGAAGCACTCCAGACCTTTGCTCGTACTGTGGCGCGAGGCCCTATTACCCCGACCAAAGTTGCCACCACCAGTGTCATCACCATCGTGAAATCAGCCGAAATCTCATCCAGTTCTGTGCCGTTTTCAGCAGCGTCCTAGTGCCCTCGGTGGGGGGAACTAGCAGCCTTTCAGAGGGGAGGGGATAAGGCTCTTATGCATTGTTCCGGAGTCCTTGGTCACGTCAAGAATTGGCATTTTAAGAAGTCTCTTCCAAAAGTGCAAAAAAAACAGAAGAAAAAAAAGAAAAGAAAAGAGAAAAACAAACAAACCCAAAGGGTTCCTATAAAGGGAACTTAACTGGCTGCTTCTGTCTGGACTCAGTGGCTCCATCAACCTCTCGTGTCCAGGATTTGAGCTCTGTATGCAGTACAAGTTGCAAGATCTGCTTCCTCCTTCCCCCTGCCTCCACAAACCCCTCTCAGCTGTGGGCAGCTTTCCAGCTGGGAGAAGATACCTGAGGAGCCTCCGGAGTCTTCGTGAATGATGCTCAAGAGCCAGGAAACAGATGGACCGTAGAAATCATCATGTGAGATGAATGTATGGGAAAAAGAGTTTCCTTTAGTGGCCTCCTACTCCTTGTAAGGAGGGTCTCCCCTACCTTCCCCACTTCCATCTGATGTTATGAGGGCAGGAATATAGGCTTTTTGGATATGATTTCAGCCTGCTAAGAGTGGATGGGAGGGGGAGGATGATGGAGATAAATGCTTGGGTCTGACCACACCCATTAAGAATAACCTTTTGTTTTCGATCCATGCTGTTAAAATATGGAAAAATATATATTTTACATATTTTAATATGCCCCATTACCTGTGTGGCCTGTAAAAAAACTACATTGCAGCCTCCTTTATTCCAAGCCCAAGTTTCCCAATAGCTCCTTCCCAAAGGTGTGCCTGTGAATTGGGTATATTTATGCAGTTTATTTCTTCCAAAAGATCCGCAGTCTTGAAGTAGCAGCTTCTTTTTCCTGGATTACCTGAAGCTGAAGGGAGGGAGGCACAGTAAATGCTGTGAAGAGCAGTGTGATGGGGAGGAGAAGGGGAGGTGAGGAGGAAAAACGCTGCACGTATTACTGGTGGAGGCAGAATTGGCTGTGAGAGAAGGTGGGACAGTTCTGCTGGGATCAGCGCTATGAGAAGGGGTTTGTGCAGAGTATTTCGGAAGGATGTTTTTAAAGCACTGAAGTGTAACTAGAGGGCAATAGCATTCAGGCAGGAGGAGAGAAGTTTAGAGTCTCCTCTTTGGCAAAAGCATTGGTGGGTTAGCAACGAGCATCCTTAACTGGGGAGCTGCCAGTCCTTGGTGATGAGAGAAGGGCTATGGGGAGGTCAGATGGGAGCTTGGAAGAGTCTTTCCCTCTCCATAGCACATCAGATGCTGAATTTGGGATCCAAAGAGTACAGTGAACAACCCTCCTTGTTCAGACAACCTGTGTGAACAGTGACAACCCTGAAACATGATGCTTTCTCTTGCAAATGGGTGAGTTATCCCGAGAGGCGCACGGAGGGCAGGATGGAAAATCTCTGTGTGTGTGTGTGTAGGGGACAGAAGAATTGGGATCGAGAAGTCGTTTGTTTGGCTCTGAGCAGTGGTTTGGGAGAGGGATTTCTGGCCCGGCAGTGGGCAGGATTTGGGAAGCTGAAAGGAGAGGTTCTGCTGTCGCACAGCAGCGATGAAACGACGAATGTTTCCAGGTCACTGTAAAAAAAAAAAAAATAGCTATGTTGGTGTTTGTGTGTTTTGTTGTTGTTTTTTTTCTTCTTGAAGTAGGAAAGAAAAGGGACTGTGAGTTTTGTAGGGCAGGTCAGAGACTTGTGGAACAGACGATGCCTGTTTTCATGCAGGTGAGAAGAGAATGAGATTGCTGAGGTTTAAGATGAGGAGAAGAGCTTAGAGAATATGGTCTCCAGAATAGAAAACAAAGATCACGGAGAATTCATAGGTGGTTTGGACTGAAAGAGAATAATCAAGTGCTACCGTTGTTGGAAAGAGGACAGTGAACTGGCATCTGACACCCAGTATAATTTGTTGTTTGAGGCTTTGTCTTGCCTTGAATAGCAGTAAGTTGGTAGAAATTTACTGAAGCCCTACTTGTCTTTGGAAGAAGTTGTTAGCTTGCCTTTTTTTTTTTTTTTTTTTTCACCTTGTCATTGGAGTCTCTGGATTTCCCAGGAGGATCCTTTGTGAAATAGGTTAATGAAAAGAGAAACCTCAGACTTGGTTCTCATTCAGTCCCCAACATCGACATCCGTGACCTTACTGAGCCAGAAAGGGTGTCAGTGAAATGCTTCCTGAAGGCTCGTTCCCCCTGCCAGATCCACGTGTTTTGGAGGGGAGCAGGGAGTTTCCTTCAAGTGATTTTTCCAACACGTAGAGTTTGGATGACACTTAGTGTTACCTCATTTCTCCTCCGTTCCCTCCCTATCTCCAAACAGGCAGATCGATGTCCTGTGTATCAGTACCAGTTATTGACTCCCACAGCAGAAGCTGAGGAAGAGAAAGATGTTACGGTCATTTCCTGGTCCTCTTATGTTCTCCAGCTCACAGACATTGGACACTTTCCCAGACCTTACAGGTGCCTCCAAAAACAGGCAAAATGGAGACTCCTGGCACTGTTGGGGCTTTAAATGAAAACTTTATTGAAAAAGGCCAGTTGACTTGAAAATGCCCAAATGCTTCCAGTCTTTAAAACAGCTCCAGAGCTCCATAACATTCCTGGCTAGATAGGAACACCCTCTGGCTGCCCTTGACACCCCTCCGGGGAAATCAGACCTGTCTCACCGAAGGGGACGGAGGTCGAACTTTGTTCCGTGGGGTCTTCTTGCTGTTGGAATGAGTTGAGAAACATATCTTTATGTGGCACTTCCCTTGTGGCCAAGTATTTCTTTTTTTTCCAGTTCTTGGAAGGGTGCCAAAGGCTTGTCCAAGTGATTGCTAGTTTGGTGCTGGTAGGCACTTAAATCTCTGGTCACTCGATAAAGAACAAGAGGCCTGGGTGTTGTTAAAGCTGTTGATACCATAGCCATGGTAGGTAATCCATATTGGATATCCATAAGGACCACGTGGAAATATTTAAAGAGAGAGAAATATATATATAAATATATAATTATATACATTTTATCGTACAGATTTTTCCTAAAAAAGAAAAAAAAATAATTTTTTTTCCAAGTTTGATACTGTAAATCTTTATTAAAAGAAATTGCCAGTCCAGGGCTCCCTGGGTGGTGACCTGGAGGGGAATGAAATGTCCTGGCTAAACTTCCACAGAGGGATCAGAATTGCAAGGTAACGTGGAGGGAGGAATGACCCGAAAGCTGTTGATCGCGTTGGAGACCCAGCTCCTCCACCCTCCTCCCTGGAGGGCCCTCCAGCTTGGGGTTGTCGCGTTGCATTCCTCTGGGGTTCGGTTTGTTTTTCTGTTGTGTTTTATTTTTGTTTTGTTTTGTTTCGTTTGTTTTTTCTTTTTTCTCTCCGTCCTGCACTTGCCAGCCTGACACCCAGGGCGAGCGCGGCGTGGGGAGCTGGCGGCGTGGGACGCGTCCCTGCGGCCGCACCTCCCGCGCGTCTCTTCGCCGCAGTACTTTGGATGCCGGGGCTCCCTTCTCTGCCCCTCTCAGTTTGTCCCCCCGACCCCGCTGAGGAGCGTGGGCTCTGATTTTTGGGTGCTGGGATCCTCTCCCCTGGGCCTGGCCTTTCTTTGTTTGCTCCCCATCCGCGGCGCGACGCGGGAACCGAGGGCTGGGCGGGAGGCAGGAGAAGACGAAGGCGTCGCGCGGGGACCGCGAAGGGACACCTCTGTTCTCGTAGACGTGTTTGCTGTGCTCTCTGTCGGGAGTGGGGAACCTTTCCCTCCAGGGCAGCTCCAGATCCCTTTGAAACAAGGGCAGCGTCTCTGCTCTTGCCCAACCCTACCGTCTGCCGGGAGGAGACCGCAAAGTGCAGAGACCTGGGTGCCACGGCAGCTCCGGGACGGCGGGGAGGGACGAGGCGCTGGCACTGGGCCGGGGCAGAGGCGAGCTGTGCCATGGGATGGCTCAGACCCGGGGAGGAGGAGAAGGTGGCAGTTTTTTTTTCTCTCTCGAATCATTTAAACTTCATTGTCATGATTGTTTTTATTTAAAAAAAAAAACAAAAAAAAGAAAAAAAAGGAAAAAAAAAGGAGAAAAAAAAAAGGAAAAAAAAAAGAAACAAAACACAACTGAAAAACTTTTGTAATGTGGATTTGTTTTCCTTCGTCTGTATTTCAGTCTGCTGGGGTGTTTCTGTAGATGGTGGATACTTGCTTTCATTTTTTTAATGATAGAAGTCTTCTGTTTTAAGTTGTTTTTTATCACCAGCTCATTCTATCCTCTGTGGTTACTCAGTAATTTCATTTCAATATTTATTTTTGTGCTGCTTTTTTATTATAAAATAAATTATTGATATACCAAGCAATGTGGATTCCTGTTTGTAAGGCGAATAGCCCTGTGTATGTGTCCATTACTTCTCTTGACAGCCACAACGTAATTTATTGCTGTAAATTTAGCTGCAGTGACTGGTTTTTTTGTACCTTTCCAATAAAGCATTTTCTGGTTTCAGACTTGCCCTGGTCTATGGTCAGCGTTTTGGAGCCTGAATTGATCTTCAGTGGAGTGTTTTCCTCGGGGTTTTTTGCTGCCTGTCCCCAGTGCAGCACACGGCTGGCTGTGGCGCTGCGGTGAGCGATGTGTTTTTTGGAGGCAGGCTGGGCTAAGGCTAAGGCATGGCAGCTTGGGCTTTTGCAATCATCTGACCCAGCCTGCTAGAGCCCATCTCAGCCTGGCTGTGGTGCTTTCTTGGGACGCTTGGAATGTGCTCCAGGGATAGCTCTTGTCCGAGCTGTTTGTCAGGTCCATCCCATGCTCAGACCGCATGTCTGTTCCTAACCCAGGGGCTCTTTGTGTGCACAATCAGTGGGTGTCTGTGTTAGCACAAGCAGGACTGACAGCTCAGCACGCACCTGCCTGCAGTCGTGATGCTGAGCAAGGCCACTTGTGGCTTGGGGACACTGTGACCTGTCTTGAAGTGCTGGAGACAGACACTCCTCTCTCTTCCTTTGGGTTGTGAAATATCCCTTTCACCGTTTCCCTGTGTGACTGCTTGTGAATAAACTGCTTTAACCCCTTACATCAATATTTCATCTTTTTGCTTCTGCCTGTTGGCGCTTTAAAAAAGTGGTGCCTTGTGCCAGTGAGCTCCCAGGGGTTGTGTTGGCTTTAATTCCCTATTCCAAGTGGTCGAGTTTCTTGAGGGAACAGCTGAAGGGGGTAAAACAACTTGGCTTGTGTTGAAGCAGTAGGTTGGAGACAGATGGGTGTGTTGGCCAAAGCTGGAATGAAGAGGTAGGGCAAAGTGGAGAGGAGCAGGGCTGAAAGGCTTTGTGTGTCAGCAGGTAATGGATGGTCATTAGGTGGGGCCAGGCAGGCTTGGCTGAGCAGGCATGTGGGGGAAGCCTGGGGGTGGTGGCAGTCTCTGTGCTGAGCAAAAGAAGCATCATCAGCTGCTTTGGCTCCTGCCTGGAGAGGCTGCAGCAAGGAGCTGGGGGCAATGGAAAGCACAGGGAGGTGGGCCCGTTGTGACTGTTGGAGGAGCATTAGTTCAGGAGGAAAAGGGCCTCAGAAGTGGGCCAGGTGGAGGTTCAGCAGTGACAGGAAACAACCTTCACCATGCATAGGGGAGGATAGAAGGTCTCTGTGAACAGAGTGGTGAAAGCACGAATCCCGCTCTCTGGCGCAGGTCTGGCAGTCTGGTGCCTGTCAGCAGCTGGGCCCAGGGACTCAGTGAGTGCTAGCACCCAAAAAAAGAAATGTCTCTGTCTCTGGGTGCTGTGCAGCGAGCAGCCGTGCGTGAGAGCTGCCTCTGCTGTGGTGCCAGCGGCCGCCTTCCTTCCCCTCTGCTTTTAGGAGGGTCAGCCCGAGCTCCTGCAGGTGGAGTGGCAGGGTGTGCCCTGTGACGATCATCCCTGACATGAGCAGGGTGTAAACCTGCCCGATCCAAGCCCAAAAAAGCACCAGGAGATCCGATAGCCGCAGCTCAGCCTTGTCCTTGGGGAAAGCCCGAGGACAAGCGACAACGGGAAAACAAATCTGCCGACCACCGGAGCCTGCTGCTGGCAGCGAGAGACGCCTGTTCCTCCCGGGCTGCCTGCTGGCGTGGCTCCAGGCACAGCAGGCTCCTGTGTAGGTCACCCGTGTGCTCGCTGTGCCAGCTTTCCCCGTGTCCTTGTTGAGGAGGTGGAGGAGACGCGTTGGCGGCGGAGTCCAGCCTCCGCCACCGTCGGCATTTCTATTCCCCACGGCTGCCTTTTGACAGCCCAAGGGTTTGAGGGCCGTGACAGCGCCCAGCCTGAGCTGTCAGCTCTTGCCTCTCTCCCCAGTGCAAGAAAAAGGACGAGCAGGAGGCCCAGCTCGCGCCGGCTGGAGCAGGGAGGGTGCCTGCTGCTGCCGTCGCGGCAGCCAGCTGGTGTCCAGCCCAGCACGGCTCCTTCAGGCTGGTATCACACTGCTGACTTGCATGAGTCACAG
>VZRR01011203.1:644164-698243 GCA_013398015.1 Oreocharis arfaki | reverse complement strand
TTTTTTTTTTTCCTTTCCCCCCCCCCCCCCGCCTTGTTTGGCTTGCAAGAAAGATCTGTTTTACATATAATACAGTAATCAGGGCTTGACATAAATAGGCAAATGTTATTGTCTGCGGTGGGAATTGCACCTGCTGGCAGAGCAGTGGAGGCAGCCCATTATGCAGCGGAGTCGATCATTTGTGCAATGAGGTACAACCACGGCTCTTGCTGTGTTCTTGTGCAAGTCTTCATCTCGACGGCTGCGAATGCGCCGGCAGATGTGCCATCATCACCTTTGCAGTCTGTCCTCACCCCAGGAGCCGGAGCAGCCTCTGCTCCTGCAGCTGTGGCCGTCCTCACCCCGAGGGGTGAAGACCAAGATGTTCAGCTGAGATGTCCCTGCTTCGGTGCTGGCTGCATTACAAAGCCAAGCAGCCTTGTCCCTGAGTAGTGAGGCTGCACTTTCTGTGCAGGACAGTCTTGCTCCCAGGATGTGCAAGATCCTGGATGAATGCCTGGATGTGCAGAGCATCTGGCTCTTGTTTATGGACCTTATTGCAGGAAAAGTGGCAGCAGCCTCACCGGCTGAGCAGGTATGAGCAATGCTCCTTTGGACCAGAGGGACTTGCAGGACTGGCTGAACTGTTGGCTGCTCATGTGGAGCCTGGGCTTCAGCATGGTAAGATTTCTCCAATAATAATAATAAACCAAGCTTGTCTCGTTGGTGCTGGAGCCTAGGCTTAGCTTAGCTAAACCAGCACCTCTGAGCCACTGTGTCCACAGCTTAGGCGAGGGTTGGAAGAGGTGCTGTGCAAGGAGAGGAAGTGGGAGACACGCACGTTCTTTGTGGAGTGAAAAAGATGAGCACAAATCCTGTAGGAATGCCAAAATGTGCAGGATGCTGCGTGTGCAGGTATTTCTGCTGGGCCAGCATTGAGGGGCAGGGAGGACGTTAAGCTTAAGAGCATCAGCATTATAGCAGGAACAGGCAGATCGTGGGCTTTGCTTGCTGAGCTCAGTGAAAACGCTTGCTTGCTCTGTGCTAGAAATTGCTGTTTATTAGAAAAAAAAATAAATAATTTCGTGTTGTGATTTACATTTTGCAGCTTGAGAGCAGGGGGGGAAAAGAAAAGATCCAAATTCTATGAGTTGTGTTTAAAAGGGCTCCAAGCCTTATCCATCAGTTTTGTTTGCCACATGACTGCAAATCTGAGGCTGTAGATTTGCCTTCATCCTGCCACTAGCCAGCTACCACCCCTGACAACAGCCCAGCCAGTGCCTAAGTAAGTTCCCAGGGATCATCTCCTTAACAGAAGAACAGAAATTGGGGAAGAAAGGAGAAGTCTGACAGAAGGATGTGCGCTCTCCATCACTGATACGAGGAGGATCCCTCCATCCACAGTCTTCCCGTGCCTGTGGTCTTGCCCCAAGTGGCAACATCCCTCAGTACCTTTCTATCCTCACCATGGTCACCTGGCTGGGCTCAGCATGAGCCCAGGGATGGGGAATAGTGAAGGGTTAGGAGGAACAGACAGTTCCCAGCAAGTGAATTCCTACCACCACCAGTCACAGTCTGGTTCCCTAATAAAGATTCTGATAAGGAGGCTGGAATCCCTTTTAACTTCTGATCCGTTCAGAGATAAGCTGGTTTAGACGTAAACAAGCACTTCTGTCACCGGCAGCTCTCAGAAATGCAGCTGCAGACCTCTCGTTAGTCCCAGAGAGGTCCTGCCACGCTCCTGGGGGAGTTTCTTGGACAGCTGCATCCACATCTGGAGGGAGAAGAGGATGACTTACTCTTTCTCCATGGTAAAGGTCTTTTGCACATCTCTATGAGCTTCGCTGTGAGAAGGAGAGGGGGAAAGATGTAAAAATAAGGAATGACGTCTTTCAACCTTTACCGGGTTTTGAGGTGAAGCGAAGTCACCTTCCTGGGCTGTTTTTCTCCACAGAGCCCTTGGAGATCGTTTTTTACTCAAATTGGGAGAAACTAGAGCAGAACTGTGCTGAGAAAAGCATTTCTCTCAGGCCTCAGCACTGCTTGGAGGTAAGAGGAGGGCGAGGGCAGCTGGTCTGTCCTGCACCCCGGCTCCCCTCCCTGCCTGGCATCCCCCAGCATTGGCACAGGGCTGGCAGAGAGATGCCAGCAGTGGGGCAGCAAAGCCCAGGCTGCAACACAGGGTCCAGCACAGCTTCATCCGTGACAGCAGAAGCTGGCACTATTTGACTTAACCTTTTCTGGGTTATTGCATCTTCCCTTCGAGAGACTGGCTTTTTGGGTAGAGTTCCTGGCTTCTCAGTACTCTGATTAGCCCAGGCTGTCTCAGCCTCAAGACACCTTCCCTCTGCACAGGTTAAAACCTCTCCAGTGTCAGTGTCTCTTCTGATATCTCCTACAGCTCCTCATCTGACAGGATTAGCATTCTCTTTTCAATGTTTTTGCTCTTCCTGCTGCTCTGTCCATCCATCTTGGAGGCCACGTGCCCGTTCTGCCCCGGCGCTTTGCGCTCTGCCTCCTGCATCGCCTGCTGGGTGTACTGCTGGTACGTGGGCGAGAAGTTGTGGATGGCGTCCTGCACGATGTCCTGGGGGCTGATGGTCTCCTTCAGCCCACTCGAGATGCTCTGCATCGGGGCGAGGTTTGCTGCAAAACAGGGAGAGCGGGAGGGTGATGGGACAGCAGACGACCAATGAGCCCAAGCCATCCAAGACACTTTTCCTTAGAAATTCCAGATCAGGGGCTCGTTGTGGGCCACGTCAGCTTGCGGTTCCAAGTTCTGAGGAGAAGGAAGGCAACCCCAGCTCCATCTTTCAAACAGGATGGATCCTCTCCAACAGCATGTGGGTAATACCACAATCCCCTAATTCTGCCCAGCCACAGCAAGGTCTCCTTTCCTGCCCACTTGCCATAGCTTGTGCGTGTCACGAGGGAAGAGGGAGAAGGCATGCATGGAGCACAGGATAAAGAAATTCCTCTTGCATCTTTTAGCATTCCATTGGTAATGGGATACTAATAAAATAAGGGAGGTTTCCCCTTTCCTTAGTCATTGAAGGAAGGAAGAAGTGAGGGAGAGTTACCTGTTGAGTTTTCTTTCTTCTCCCTGTACACCTGGCAGGTGAATGCGTAGCGCAGGGCAATGGAAGCAAAGAGCATTTCAATGCAGATGATGAAGTTCTGGTAGCCAGCAGCCACGGTGCCAGCTCCCACCTCCTTCCCATCGATGATCTGAACTTCAGGGATCACCCCGCATTTCTCCAGGACTGCCAGCAGTGTCCCTGTGTGGGGGAAGGGAGAGGGATCAGTTCTGCTCCTGCATCCCTGAGCTGGGTGGGGCTATGGGAGAGGCGTTGGGCATCCATGGTGGGACCCACCTTGCCAGAAGGAGAGGAAGATGACGGCCTTGATGGTGATGAACTTGAGGACCGGCTTAAATGGGCGCAGCAGGTCCATGGTGGCAAAGTAGAAGAGGAAAAGGGCGTAAAGGGCCAGGCTGACAGAGAAGTTGTAGATGATGGTGATGTAAAGGTATCCACTGTGGACACTGTGGGGAGAAAGAGAGAGAGAGAGCTGCTGCCCTGGGCTGTGGGGAGCAAAGCAAGTGCAACCGGGGGCAAAGAGGGATCAAATGGGGAAGGGGAGGGTGCATAGCTTTGCTGTGGGGGAGAACACAGCCCAGGAGGGGGAGGAGGGCAGAGGTAGCAGCTTTTCCTCCGTTGGTGGGACCTCTTTTTATTTATTATTTTATTTATTATGGCTCACGGGAGTTTTGTCCCTTTATTGCTTGGGGGCAGTGAGTCTCCGTTCCCCAGCACTTTGGGCTCACAGCGCTCTCACTGTCCATGGAGCAGCTTCCTGGGGAGACTGGCAGGACACACTGGTGATGGAGCAGGGATCCACCCTCCCCCATTCACCCTCTCCAGCCCAACCCAGCATCCTCACTTGAAGTCTCCGTCGTGGTACTTGCCGAACGCCTGCAGGATGATGGTGACAATTGCCATGAGGGGTTTCACGATGCAGAACTGCAGTGTGGCCTGCACAGGGCAGAGACACGGTGTACCACGGGCAGCAGGGATGTCCCACTCCCCACATCCCACCCCTCTGCTCCCAGGACAGACACCCAGGGGAGAGAGCAGTGCTGAGGGGTGAAATATGAACCAGCACAAGGTCTGCAGGTGGGAGGGAGTGGGGCTTCCAGAAGGCAGCTCCCGAAAGGCAGCGTAGCCACTCCAAGGTGGGGGACTGGGTGGCTTGGGGACAGACAGGTGACAGGATTCAGCCCACAGTGCAGTGCTGGAGAGTGACAGAGCATCCAGGCTAACCTGGGACTGGACAGAGATGGCAATCTGAGCTCTGCAGTGGGAGGAGACCCTGACTCAGCAGTGAGTCAGAGGCAAGGACAGCGAGCAGCCCTGCTGCTGGCCAGCTGCCGGCGAGCTGGTGACCTGCCTCCCTCAGAGGAAAAAAACTCCAAACCCAGCATCTTAGGAGAGTGATGAAGCAAAGCCCCCTGGCAGGGCAGTGGGGAAGGGACCTGCCACTCAGAGAGCCCTCACCTGAGGGAAGTGGAGTCCGTGCTCCCCATCGGGTACCCACCTGCTTGCAGAAGCGCAGGAACCCGATGGAGTAGGACATACCCTGAAGGCAGCAGGTGCCGTAAAAGCAGCTGGACCTGGAAGCAGAAAGCAAGGAGATGCCATTGGGGGTGCTGGATGGGGAAAGTGGGTGGAGAAGGAACTCACAGGATGCTGGGACTTACGCAATGGGCTTCCCTCGGATCTCTGTCATGATGGTGCTCTCCCCTCCCAGGTACTCGAAGCACAGGCTCAGGAAGCTGTAAATCACAAAAGCTGCCAAGGCAAGGGCAGACATGATCAGCAGGACAGATGGAAGTCATGGAGGGGGTTTTCATCTCACATTCCTTCCTGCTCAGGTGTTTCCTCATCCAGTCTGGCACTGCATCAAGATTTGGGATGCTGGTGGGTGGGAGCCCAGTGAGAGGAGCAGCAGGTCAAATCCGTCTGACTTCGAAGTGGAGTCAGACACATCATGCTATATGCACAGAGTTCATTACAGACACAGCAGCTCCTCCTGGCACACACAGTCCATCCAGGGACCATCTGCATGGAAGGACCTCAAAATTGCCAAGGGACAGCACAAATGGCTGGTGGCCATCAAGGAGCAGGTCCTGAACAGTTTTCTTGGACATCCCCACCACTTATTTTTCATATACTCCAAACCTGAAGTAAATACCCACACAACTTAGTTCCTGAGGAAGAGAGGAAATGTACAAAAACAGCCTTAATCTTGACAAGTTTCCCTTGCACTTCAAAACACCCCGACTCCCCAATTTCTTGGGTACATCTGCCTTGTGTTTTAGGGACTTCTATCCCACAGGCAGCCAGAAAACTTCCTTCCCCAGGACCGTGGTGCTGGGGTCTCTCCAAGCCTGTGTCTGAAAGGCACCAGCTCGTGTTTGTCTGTGGGGCATTCCCCTCCCTGCTGCCAAAGGAGAAGGGAGGGGAAAACTCCTGCATGGAGGAAGGGAGAGCGGGAAGTGAAAGCGATGGAGATTTGCAGCTTGACAATCCAAGGCATTTCAGAGACAGGTCAGCAGGATGAGAGGCTCACTTTGCCTTCAGCCTCCCTGCTGAGCAGATGCTGTGCTCACCTTCGTAGCAGTCGCGCACCGAGTCGAAGTAGACGTAGTACTGGTGGCTGCCGAGGAGGAGGAGGCTGAGCCAGGAGTCGAAGGCATAGACGGGCACGATGAAGAGGATGCGGATGATGTAGCGCTGCTCCTTGGGGACGGTGTAGTTCCTCAGGTGTGTGTAGATCTGCATGCAGAGTTGTGGCTGCCACAGGTCAGGATGGGAACCAGAGGTACCCCCAAGCCCACGGGGGTGCTGTGTTAACCCTTGTCTTGGGGGTGAGACCTCTGCCAGCTTTCCACCGTAGACCCATCGCAGTGAACACACACAACAGGCTTCATCCCAGTCCCTGGGCCAATCCCTTGCATGAAAATATGTGGAAATCGGGTTCCTTCCCTGGGCTGTGTGAGGAATGTGCCCTCCCCTGTGCAGCCCCATCCCAGTGCTTGGAGACAGCAGCTTGCCCCATGGCTGCCTTCAGGAGCATAGACATGCACAGCCCCCTAAACCATGCCCACTCAGGGTATGCCTCAAGCCAGCTGGTGCTGTGCACCCCAAACACCCCAAATGCCCTGCTGGGTGTTGCCTCTGAGCAGTGCCAATGCCCTGCAGCCTCTTCTGGCTCTGGCAGCCACCTGGGGAGAGTGTGGGCAAAGTCCATCCTTACTAGCAGCTGGAGCTGCCAGCACCAGGCTCCTGACAGGAGCAGCAACAACAAGAAATACTTATCCAGAGCTAAGTGATTTGCAGTGGACTTGGGTGCAATCGACAGTTTTGCTCTCATGTCAACCCCTATGCTGAGCCCCGTCTCCTCTCCAGCCCTTACCTGGTGGAAGGTGACGATGAGTGCTGACCAGACGAAGATGCCAGAGATGACCTGCGCCGCTGTCGTGGTCAGGAAAAGCTGCTGGCTGTCCTGGGAGCTGTTGTGGGCAGCCGTAAGCAGGGCAACAGCTGGGAATGGGGGTGCTGAGGCCAGCCTAGCTGCTGTGCCAGACCCTGGCGTGCCAGGTGCCATCGGAGAGGGCACAGCAAGTGTGGCATTACTCATCTGCAGGGAGGGAGAGGGAAGGGGAGTGGTGCAGCAAGGCAGGGAGCGAGGTAGACTGGTGACAGGGAAGGTCCCAGCAGGTTTCCCAGCCCACACAGCATGTACAAACCTCCTGTGAGGTTTGTCTCCTCCCCAGGGTTTTTCCAGCGTGTCCCCCACCCAAACCAGCCCACTTGCCATGTTGGATCTGCTTCTCCCAGCAGGAAAATGCAAATGTCCTTCAAGAGCAGACCCTCTTTTCCCTGAGAAGGTCTATGCAGTTCCCACGTCTCCCAAAACACACTTCTCCTTCCCAGCTTTGATCCTTGCTTTCTCAGGAATCACTCCCACTTGAAAAGGAATGATCTGTGTATATCTGTGCCCCTGAGTTCACACTTGTGGCTCAGGACCCTTTTCCATCAGAAACTAGAGACCTAAGCGTTAAACCTATCCCTCACCCAGGATAAGAGCCCCTTACCAAGAAGCCATCAGGACACTTGTGTCCTCTTCCTTGGGAGCCCAGATAATACTGGGTCCATTGTCCCCCACCCCACCCCCCAAATTTGGCTCCTTTCATCATGTGTGGCCTGCTGGAGGCAAAGCCTGAGGCTGCCCAAGAAACCAGATGTTTGATGTCACCCATGTTCTTCACCCAGCTATTTCGGGATTGTGGGGGTGTCAGTATGCCAGCAGTGCCAACCCCAAGGCCTGAAGGGCAGCCAGCAGTCCCTCCCTGCACCCAAATTAAGCACAAGGGAGCAAGCCTGCCATGCCAGAGGCAGAGCTGCTGCCCTTTGGGGATGCTGGAGTGCTATGGCATCTCCCTGGTCAGTGTGTACTCCTCGACACCAGCTGCCCCAAGGCACTGAGCACTCCTGGTGCAGAGGGTGGCTGGGCATACGGACGCCGTGTACCCTGCAGCTCCAGACAGCAAGGACCAACCTAATAATAAGCAATTATTTATAGGGCAGCTTCATATCTCAAGGCCAACAGATGCATAAACGGCCATGTTTGGGTTCTCTTTCTGCTAATCTGTGGAAAGCTGCTTTTTCCCAAGTATAACAACAGTGTTTGAAAAAAAACCCCAACAACCTGCAAGCTGAACTCTAACAATATAGATGCTTCTCAGTGCATTGTTAATAAACAAATATTTTAGCTGCTGGGTAGCTATCGCCTGGGGTAAAACTGTAAGCATGAACTGGAGACAAGCATGAAAATATCTGCCATAGATAAGAGTGGTAGGGAATGACCTCGGTCCACTTAAGCACTGAAAACAAACCAAAGCAAGAGCTCACCCTGCGGCTCCCTGTTCTGCCCTCTCACCGAACCCCAACCTCACAGGAGAGGAAACTCAGCTGGTGTCAGATCAACAGCCCTAAAAATACCTTTCCCCGGCTCGGCCTGGCAGAAGTCGCGTGTAAGCGGAGATGCCGGGGCGGCAGCTGGCGGAGCCCCAGGAGCTCACCCCGGAGTACCTGCGCGGCGAGCGGGGAAGCGGAGCTGGAGCTGGCTGCGGGCACAGCGGGGCCGATAGTGTTACACAGGCAGCGGGGAGCCGCGTTCTTCCCCGCTGCCACCGTCCTGTGGCCCTGCCCCGGCCAGCAGGAAGAAGGATCCCGGGGAAGCCGGGGCGGGATCTGGTCTTTGGACGGACATCGATGCGGCCGGACCTGCCTTGTAAACATTAACAGGAGGACGGAGACAGCTCGCGGCACGGAGAGGGAGATGAGAGTCCGGCTGTGCCCCGCTCCCCAACCACTCCTCACTCTCTCTGGGGGCTGCCCTGCTGCTGGCTGGGGCTAAATGGCTGGATTGGGCCACGCTTTCCCTCTGCCAGAGCATCGTAACAGAGCAGGATGAAAGCTCACTCTTTCTAGCCGTGTTTTTCTAGTCACTTTTCTAGTGATCGAGCTCGCTCCCCAAGACATGGCAGAGAGCTGTGCTCTTCACTAGACCCATTTATTCTGTTTTCAACCCAGTGCTGTGCCGCAGATGCTTGGCCCAAGATATCCCATCTCCTATTAACTTTCCCAGCCATCGCTGTGTGAGCACGGTGGCACCGAGAGCCAGTCCTGGCAGCCTCCCCGACATTGTCACACTCTGAACACGGCAGAGCAAGTCATTAAAAGCAAAAGCCTCGGTGCCGCTCGGAGTCAGAGCTCCCAGCTCCACAGGTAATTAGATCCCGGCCGTGCAAGGTAGTCAGGCAATTCAATGCAGTTAGAGAGCCATTTGCTTCCAAAACAAAGGCAGCAAGGAGACGCCGGGGATAATATCAGCTGCAAAATTCAGCTCCTCCGTGGGACTGAGCCATATCCAATCTGTCTGTTTTCA
Source organism: Oreocharis arfaki (assembly GCA_013398015.1). Classification (NCBI taxonomy): domain Eukaryota; kingdom Metazoa; phylum Chordata; class Aves; order Passeriformes; family Paramythiidae; genus Oreocharis; species Oreocharis arfaki. The sequence continues at coordinate 689,249 of VZRR01011203.1, read as the reverse complement.
GACACCTTGCAGGTACCTGCCATACAGTGTCTACCTGTTACACGCACTCCCTGGGATATTAGAGATGCTGAGTGAGAACTGAGAAGATAAACTGAGCAGTGAAGCCTGTGTTCAGGCAGGCCCCCTGCAAATGGGGCTTTTCACCTTGCCAGAGATTCCTCTCCATCTGCAGGCTGCCAGAGCCCAGACTCCCAGCTCACATCCCTCCCTGTGCCCTGAAGGACCTAGGACAAATCCCCATCTCAGCGGCAGCCCCCCGCGGGGTGAAGCAAGTCAGCAGAGAAAGGTGAGCCCTCACAGCCCCCCAGAGTGCCTCTGAGATCCCTGACCCACATCCCGAGGAGGGGAGCATCCAGGCTTAGCCCCACCAACGCAGGAGACACGCCTTTCCTCCGGATTGCTTTCAGATAAAGCCAGGACACTCAGGTTATTTACGGGACCAGCCTCTCCACACCACCATCAGGCCACTCAGGAGGAAGGACCTACAGCACACAGCTACAAATCGCAGCAGGGCAGCATCGAGCCCTCCTTGAAGCCCATCTGGAGGAGCGGATGACGCAGGCACAGGGCTCTTAGAGAAAGCTCTGCCCTCCCAGCGGCTCCCACAGGTGCTCAGAACCAATGGCTGGGCCAAACCCTGATCTGTGGGGTTTCCCCCAGGTGCTGTGCACCCCCCTAGGGCCCCACTCACCCTTTGGGGCTCCTCCGGGAGGGAGTCTGGCTGCCGTGCACCTGCCTCTGCATCCCCCGTGCCTTCCTCCACCTGCACCCGCTGGAGACTCCTCCTCCGGACACCGTCCCAGCCCTGCCCGCCCGCTGGCCGCGGGCCCTGCCACTGCCCCAGTTACCCTCGCTGCTCCCCGGGTCCCACCAGTGCCCCGCTCACCTGGGTCCCGTCAGCGTCCCACTCTCCCTGCCAGCACCCCGCTCTACCTCGCTGCTCCCCGTTTCCCACCAGCGCCCCATTCTCCCTTGCTGTGCCCCGGGCCCCGCCGGCGCCCGGCTTACCTTACCAGCACCCCCTCGCTGTGCCCGGCTCACCCTGCCAGCGCCCTCTCCGCGCCCCGGGCCCCGCGGGAGCTGGAGCAGCAGGTCGGGCTTTGTCTCCCGCAGAAAAGCCACCCAACTAACCTTTCCAGTCCGCCGCGCTCGGCACCCACGCCCGCAAAGCAAACACGGATGGAAAGCCGCGGTGCGGCCCGGCGCCGCTGCCCCCCACCCAGCACACGTCCTGCGGCCGAGGGCAAGAGCTCTGCCTGGGTGGCAAACGCAGCCTTCCCTGCTATTGGGAATTAATCCCTACCTGGAGGAGAGCGATGACTAAAAGGCAGGCAGCTGGTGGCACCTTGTGCGTGCTGTTCGGGCAGGTCTTCCCCTTGGTTTACTGTGGAGCAGACAGGAGCAAAGTCGAAGGACCAATGGCTCATGCTCTAATTTATCGCACGTGGAAAGGCAGCAAGGTAAGTCCGTCCTGGCTCCGAGCATCAAATCAGAGAGGTTTCCACGTCCTTTCCTCACCCACCACCCTGCGCAGACCTGGTGGCCAGGAAATGAAGGTTCTTAACTTGTGCCTGGCTTTTAGGTAGTAACACTTAGGTCTTTGGGGCACAGCAGTGGTACGCCTCTGTATCACCACAGAGAAAGATGCAATTTCCATCCAATTTGCTAATTCGTGTATGTTCTCCACAAGCTGCCGCGGCTATGGACACAGTAAGAGCACCAGTTTTGTGTCAGGAGAGAATCCCTACTAGCAAACCAAGACTGACAATAACTAACTCCACATGCCTCTCTCAGCCTTCCTAGACAAAAAAAAAAAAAAAAAAAAAAAAAAAAAAAAAAGGGAAGTGTAAAAGAGGAAAAATTTATAGTTCTGACAGATGAGAATCTTTGATTCTTGGAAGCACAGTTTGGAAAATTATTTTTAGATGAAGTTTCTTGTCAAGGGCAGCTGGAAGCCTGCAGTGTTTGAATGTATTTTTAAAAGAGTTTCATTTCTCATAATCCCTTTAAATGCTGTAAATAACCCTTACTTCAGAGAAAAGAGTCCTTTCGAAATCCATTTTCTGCTTTTCTACTTCTAGGGGATTTTTTAGCAACAAAAATGACCTGGCAGCTAGATCACCACGGGGCAAGGCACAGGCTCTATGCTGATTCTGCTGCACTAACTGGTCTTAGCACAGCTCCTCCCTGCCCAGAATCTAAGACCTGGCTTCCTTCTGTGCTGCCAAGTTCATAAGTGACAAAAGCGTGGAACAGCTCACTTAAAAATTTACTACTTGTTGTTTATTACAAGAAGAGGTAAAAACAAGTGTGCTTTCCAAACAAAAGGCAAAAGTTTGGCTATTAAGCTTTGCATCAGCTCATGCAACTCCATCTGAACTTTTTGTCAATGACTTGGCAGAAACAACCCTCAAACCCTCTGTCCCCACGTTTCCTAAGACGTGATCAGCCTATGGATGTTCTGTCTCCGATGTCTTGGTACCATGTAATTCATTGGCTTGGGTTATTTTGTCTTTTTCTTACCACTATTTTGGGTTCCTGTCTTCCACGCTGACATCAGCTTTCATGAAATCTGCAGAGCATAATTATCTGCCTCTCTTTAAAATCATAGTGAAAGTCGAAAATTAATTCAAACTACATCTAGAAAGGAATAGACCTAAGGACTAAAGCAGCCATCTAGGACTCACTTCCTTAAAAAAGGCAAGAAAACCTTTCCCGTTATACAATTGTTGATTTTTTTACCAAGGCTTGTATTTCAATTGAAGTGATACTCACAGAGCAAAAAATAAAACAGGTAAAATTTGACTTGACAATGTTTCTTTTATTCCCTCTGCACTGGGTGTTCCCCCTTTGCGGTACGGAACAGCTACAGAGCTTGGCATCTGCTGCTCCTCAGGACACATGGAGAGCTGAGCCCTTTCCCAAAAAAATGACCCACCCAATGGGTTAAAAGTAACACCTCTCTTGTATGTTGAGACAATTGCTCTTGTCTCACCACTGTCTATGCAGACTTGCAAACCTGTCCCAGTAACAAAACCCACAAATGTTCTACACAGTAGAGAAAAATTCATGAAATTCCTCAGTACGTCCAAAACCACCACAAAGACATTCCATCATTTTCATTTCTAGTCCTTTTAAATAGGTGGTGATGAGTCACGGACTCAGGATCATTTCCTTGAATCCAGATGGCACAGCTTCACCATACTTGGCAACTCCGGATCACTTCTCGTAGAGCCTGTATTCCTTCCATGGTCTTGTCCTTCAAAGCCATGGCGAGGAGAACGGGTTTGTTCCCAGCTTCCTGCGACACGAACGCCACCAGGTTTTTGGCACAAACGTGAACGAGCGGCTGAAAAGAAAAGGGATACAGATGTACAGTCCTACAGATGGGAGAGCCCTCCCACAGCAGTCAGGAGAGGAAGAGTCCCAGAACGACGTGGAGAACCTGTTGATCCTGGACTCAGACTGAGCTTGCTGTTTGCTGAGCGGTGCCAACACGGTCAGCAAAGCCAAGCCAAGGGGCAGGGAACTTTAGAAAGCACTTTCTCAACCAGCTTAAAAGGGAAGAGTTTTGTCCCACCAGTGTGACAGCCAGCCACCCACACCACCCTGAAACAACCTTACCGGAGCTGCACTTGAACCGAGTTCAGCACTGTCTGGGAAACTTGGAAACTCAGTACGGAGAATCTTTCCTTCCATAATCCTCCCACCTGAACTAGGGCACCAGGATTAAATTATATGAAGCACTGTGGAGCAAAATGCCTTTATTTCCTTCACAGCCAGGTTTCTAAAGAAGTTTGCAAGTACAGTTTTTTTGTTTGAAAACTTGTTCTGAAGAGGGGATGTTCCACTGACAAGCTCTGGAGAAAAGCTGCTATTTTTGCAATTCCTAGAGACCCCCAAATGGTGTTAATACACACAGTTCTTGTATGCCTGGTGTAACAGACATGTTGCTTTTTATTTTAATAAAATAATGAAAACCAGAAATAAGCAGTGAGGCTGAAGGAGGCAAGAAAAGGGATATAACCCTTCCCATGAGGCTTCTTTAACAAGAATAGATTAGAACAGCATTGACAATTTCACTTGGAAGGGACCTACAACGATATCTAGTCCAACTGCCTGACCAATTCAGAGCTGACCACGCTAAAACATTACTCAGGGCATTGTCCAAATGACTCTTAAAACACTGACAGGCTCAGAGCATCGACCACCCCAAGCCTCTTCCAGTGTCTGACCACCCTCTTGGTACAGAAATGTTTCCTAATGTCCAGTCTGAACCTCACCCAGCACAGCTTTGAACCATCCAGCTTGTTTAGGTTTTATTTATACCCACAGTTGTGTATCTGTCAGAAGGATGAGCTTGCTTGATTTTAGCTGCCAGTGCTGTTTGGAAGTGTCAGAAGAAGGATGTCAGCAGTGACAAGCAGGAAAACAGCAAACTAGTGAACTTCAACTTTTCTTGAAGTTTAGATTGGTAAACTTAGTTAAAATTATTTAAAAATAGAATGTAACGAAGCAAACATAGCACGTCCCATTTCCAAATAAAACATAAAATCAGCTTGGGCGTGGAGGTGGTCAGACTTAGCAGATATCACAGCAGAGAAAGCAAACTATCTCCCATCCAGAAAGGGAAGGCTATTGCTCAAGAGAAAGAACTTCACAAGGGGAAGTCATGGATAGAATCAGGAACTTGTGTTGCTACAGCTTTTCTAGTTAAAGCTAGCAAGTCATATTTGATAGCTTCAACCCTGATGGAAAGCCTCATAATCTTGTAGCTCTGTAACTTTCTGTTTTAATGTTTGACCAGTTGACGCTTTAAGAAACACATTTTCTTCTGCTTTCTCTCTAGCTTTGTGAAATGGTCGATAAAAACCTCATTTTGTAGAAGCAAAACAAATTAAACTTTATCAAGGGAAGGTGCTGGCAGGCACACTTGGGAGTGGGCAACTAAAGTCCATTATGGGGCTGGCATAGACTGGGGAGGATGGGGGTGGGAAAACAGACCTGAAAAGGAAAACAAACTCACTGGAACAGAAACCCAAAAAGGTTATCAATGGCTGCATATTTAATCTTGCAACCCTTAAATCAACAGAGCTTTATCAAACTTTCCATAAACATGCAGAAGCAATCCATATCCTGTAGGACACAAAGTAACAGATCCCCGAACCACTCACGGTTAGTTAAACTTTTATGTCCAAGAGCAGACAAGCGCACATACTTTTCTGATGAGCCTCTCTTTCCTCATTTTAAAATTAATCTTATCACTGTTCAAACACCGCTTAACTCCTGTGATTCATCAACTCCCTGGCAACTTGCACAGCCCCACCTACTACACTTCCCCCTTATCCTCGCTGCCTCTGCGCTTCGCATCCGCTCTCACCTCATCCTTGCCCAGCAGCACCTTCGTGGTGAGCGAGGGCCTGCCCACGTTGTCGCCGATGGTGTTGGGGTCCACGTAGACGATGGTCCCCATCTTGCCGTACTGTGTGACCACCACGAGGACCGAGTTGGAGAAGGCCGTACACACCACCTCCGTCGGCACCCCGTGCACCACCTCCTCTCGCTGCTTGGACGTCACGATGGGACTCGCTTCCATCGCTTCCGAAAAACAACAAAAACGACAACACCAGTAGAACAACATTAGATTAAAAACATGCGCTACGGGCTACAGAAAGACTGAATCCTTCCCATAATTTGAAATACCCACGGTTAAGTTAATGTCAGCGCACAGAAGCAGCCGGAGGTGGGTGCCCGCAAGCCGGCGGTGCACACCCGAAGCCCTGACCGGGGGGGATTTCGCAGCCCCGCAGCGATGGCATCAGTGCCCCCGCTGCCTCTGACAAGGTCCCCGCTAAAGAGGGTAGCTGGTACCGAAGGGGAAACCTGGAGCCCTGATTTCCATCCCGGCTCCACCAGGCTTTTCCTGAGGGAGACAGGGAGACAGCCACCCCCCTGCCCCCCCCATCCCGCCGCGCCGCGGCCCTCACCGCCCCTACCCTTGCCGGCCACGCCGCACCGCCGCTCTCTGCCCAGGCCCGCCCCACCGTGGCGGAAGCGGCGCCTTTCTTTTCCTTTCCCTNAGCCGCTGCCCTCACGGCCCGTCCCTTCCCTTCCCTCAGCGCCGCCGCCATTACCCGCCGCGCTCACGCGCGGGAAGGCGCCATCTCCCGCCCCCCCTCGCCCCGCTCTCCTCACGGCCGTGGGCCCTCACCGGCCCCGGGCCGTGCTGCCGCACCCGGTCCCTTCTCCCGAGGATGATCCCCTTCTCCCGGGGATGATCCCCTTCCCTGGTCCGGTCTCCACGCCCGGTTTCTCCCCGTTTCACACCGTGAGCTGAGGAGGAGTTACAGGGCAGGACCCCCCTGCGCCATGAGGGGGTGGCGTGTGAGGGGACAGGTGACCCTGAGGGGCCCGAGAGGAGATGTGAATATTGTTGTTTTACTTTTCCTCTCCGTTTCCCCATGGGATGCGATCGCTCCCACTACTGGGTGTTGTTAGGCCACGCTGTAAGCTCCGGTTAGCTTTCTCATCTAAATTAAAGTGGCTCATAAAGGGGGCTTGTGTAAAAGAGGGAGAGCAACTTTTTACATAGGCAGACAGAACTAGGACGAGGCAAATGATTTTAAACTAAAAGAGAAAAAATTTATATTGGATATTAGGAAGAACTTCCCTGTGAGGGTGGGGAGGCCCTGGCACAGGGTGCCCAGAGAAGCTGTGGCTGCCCCATCCCTGGCAGTGTCCAAGGCCAGGTTGGACAGGCCTTGGAGAACCTGGGACGGTGGAAGGTGTCCCTGCCCATGGCAAGGTGAAATGAGATGATCTTTAAGGTCCTTTCCAACTCAAAGCATTCTGTGGTTCCGTGAAAACAAGGCTGGTTTTGGTCATGGAAGCGGCCTTGCCATTTGCCGAGGAAGCATTGGCAGATGCCCGAAGGAGCTGTACTGGAGGATAAAATAAAGACATCTCTGTGAGGAGGGTGTAACCAAATGTATCTGTCCCAGGTGCAAACATTAGTTTCTGTTAATAACACCCAATTAATACAGTGCTAATTTTTTTCTTTGAAATACTGGTACTCATGAATAAAAATTTTTGTTTTCTAATTTATACGAAGACCTGAAAATTGGAATTTCTCAGAGGTTTGCAACCTCCCAGGCTCCTGCAATAGCTGCATCTAAAATACAGTCAGAACCTTCATTCCCGTATTTTAGCTGTCCCTTATTGGCATTCTCATCACAAATATCACTACAAATATTCTGGCCACGGGTGCAGCAATAGCTACCTGACCTGTGGGTTATCTGTTCCGGTGACATCTCTTAAGGACCTCATGAATACTTCCTTAGTTTGTTTTGCATTAAAAGTTTTACCAAAACTTGATTACAGAAGTAGCATATAGACTTTGTGCTGAGAATTCTTTAAGGCACCGTTAGAGAGCAGCAGAGGTCCATGGAAAAGCTTTTAATTCAGCAGGTTATTTTTGTGGTTAATTCAAACCGAGAGGCTCGGTACGTTTTCGGTACTCTTTGCAGTCTAGCAAATAGTCTGTTTTCCAGCACTGAATAAACAGCATTCCTCTTTCTTGCTTACCACCATCACTCGAGGCTTTGCCTGTTTGACAGAGATAATAGCAGCTATTGTCAGTAGAACCTCCTGACTCATAAAGAAGTTTATTCCTGCTCTGCCTTCTCCAGAGAGTAACTTTTCTTCAGGACACAAAGGACTAGATTCTTCCTGCCATCCTTGCCAGACTTAATTTTATTTTTTACATGACAGGAGGACAAAAAGAGCCCCCTGTAGTTCAGATTTACATGGAAACACCATTCTTTGCTGTTTTGCGTTAGTTTGGGACAAAAAAAAAGTTGTCTTTCACAGTTTCAGTCGATTGGATGTCTCATTTTGGCATGTAGCTGAGGTGGGATATAGCAAACTGAGGTAACTGAGCACTGAATCGTCATCACTGGAAGTGTTTACATTAAAGAAAGGAGCTAAGGAGAAGACTCCTGTTGTCTGTGTGGCTGAGGCAGGGAATGGGGGTTTGAGGACACACACCATGACAGGTGATGGGACCTTTCCTGAGGGGGTCTGTCTGCCTGCCATCTGCTTCCCAGCATTTTCTGGCTGACAAGGGTCTGCATCCATACTCACACTCCTGGTTTCTACAACACTTTTCCTCCACAGATCCCTGATCACATCGCAAACATTATTACATTTAGCTTCATAAGCTGTCTTTCAACGTAACAGATTGTTAATATAACCTATTTTATGGTTCGAGGGAAGTAAAGAGTCGAGACCGACAGCAGTTCAGAGCCATCAAATCCTCAGCTGGAGATTCTGCAGGATTTCAAGATCCCTTCTTCCATTCCCGTGCACTCGTTGCTGAAGAAACATAAGTCGTGCATGTCACTATCTCAATTATAAGAGAAAATCAATGACTGTGCAGCCCCGTACTTTGACAAGCAAAACTACTCCTAATATTGCAGCTTTATACCTTTATTATTATTTATTCAAGCATTTTCGTACTGCTTTTCTTTTTAAACTGCTTAAGTGCCTCTGTGTGTGTAGATTGGAAGGAGGGTGCTTTCATATTAGTCTTTGCATTTCTCTGAACTGATGTTATAAGAACAAATGCTTAAGATCCACAGAGCATCAGAAATGTTTCCCACTTCTCTCGAACATAGACGCACAGTGTTTCAGGACATCCATTAATAATCCCTGCTCTGGGGAGCGCCTCACTATCAAAGTGCTGGGTTGGTTTATTAGTTTACAGGTTATTACTTCTCCAGTTTAGATTTCTCTCTTGTATCTTTTATGATGCAGAATATAGACTGTGAGCTGGAACCTCGGGTGCAGCTGGGCTCTGGGCTGCGCAGCCAAGGAGAGAGGAAAGGAATTAGTTTGCTCCCTCATGCAGGAGCTGCTTGGGAATTATTTTGAGCCTTGTTATAAATCAGGTACATGAAGTGGAGCTGCCTGTGAGTACATTCCTCGAGCCGGACAATATCAGAGCGCTCCTCTTCCCCTTATTACTGTCACAGCAAGGTTGGGGGTGTGGGTGGTGCGGGGCTGTGTGAGGGCTCTCTCTATGGGGCCATTGTAAAAGGAGTAGGAGGGACGGCAGAAATTCACCTCATGGATTTCTTCTTTCAAGCCGTCCCCACTGCATTTAATTAGAGTCTGTCAGAGACGGTGTTCAGGAAATAATTGTGAGTCGAGGCCCTGGGGGAGGTGGGGAGAGGAGCATACCTGAGGCTGTTTAGCCCCAGCAGTCGGCTGGCTCTCTGCAGTCTGCTCTCTTGGCCTTTGGTGTGGAATGGAAACACGGCTTTGAACCCGGCTCTCCGCAGTCAGGAGGCACCCCTGCTGCACCTGGAGTTGGCTGGTTGGTGTCTGGGTTTCTAGAGCTCCTCCTGACACAGGTATGAGCCTGCCAAACATGACCACAGACCAGCTGCTTCTGTACATGAGGAGAAATGGGACATCACGTGTGCAGGGGAGCCTGAGGTTGGAGTGTGAGCCGCTGAGGAGTTCAGATGTGTCCAGGATTTGGTGATACCTGAACAGCATCTTGGAGTTAAAGCTCAGAGGCTCTCAGTTTATGTGCTCATATCTTGAAGGAAGATGAGGGGATTCTGTCTCTTTTGTCTGTTGGTCCCTTTTCTGTGCTCCCTAGGATAACAAGATTTTCAGTTCTTATTCTGAGAGACAATTATAAGATATTTACTTAGTTCTGAAGTTGTCCCCATGGCTCTTATTGTATGGAACATCTCTTATTTCATTGATTGTGTGAGAGGAAGGCTCTGCCAATTCATTAGACATTGCAGAACCACTCCAACCTGTTTTGTTGTTGATGAAACACTTTTTTTTTCCCAGAATAGAATTCAGCCAGCAAAGCCCACAGTTTTACAAGAAAAAACAAACATAACACTTAAACCCAAATTGTTCCCTTTCTGTGTGAGCTGCACTCAGCTGCACATCTGAAATAGAAGTGCTGGATGTGTTTACGTGCCTGAGACTGTCAGGTCACGCTATTGTTTTGGTTTCTTGCACTTGCAGCTTAGTGAGGAAGCAATATGGGAATGTTCATTAATGTTTGTGTCAATAGTAACTGCCCACATATGAGCACTAGCAGATTTTCCTGAGAAAGCTCAATGCACAGGGTAGGATTTAAAAACATGGCAGTAAGCCAGCGTGCCCAGGCTGGGCTTGGAAACATCTAGGTAGCAATCTGACTGGTGCTCTGTGGAAGTTTTTTTAGTCAGATTTAGCGACCTATAAATAGAGGAGTACTCCAGCCCTTGTAGGACTTTTTAATGCTGTGTCATTGGTGTTTTCTGATCTGCTGCGCAGGCTGGGGAAGGAGGATTACAGATCCATGGGGCTGGGAGGAGAAAGGAGCAACCTTGGGGCTGAGGGAGAATTTCAGAAAGGGGCTCCTGCTGAGATTGCAGGGCCTGGCAAGAGTGAAGCAAGTCACACCTGCAGAAGGAGTTTGCTGAAAACAGTTTCTGGGGTGCTTGATCTCAAACAGCAGTAGTTTTCAAATGTTCAGTACCCTTAAAACCAGCACATCTTAAATTTCTTTGAAAAGTTTTCTGCAGAAATTATTTCAACAACCACTGAAATGAAAATGGCATTCTGAAAATGTGTGAGATACATCTTCAGAATCACTCCAAACTACATAAGAGAGCTAAAAGAGCTCCTGCTACCTAGAAGAGTCAGGATTACATCATGCAGTCAACCTGGTGCTGTCTGATGATAATTTTATCCTCCATATTTATCATGAGATAACAGCTGGCTGTTCTGGGCACTGTAGGCAGGGGGTATGGAACAGACAGAGTCATCATGAGGCAAGATTGAGTTTGAGTACTGTTTACATAATTTTCATTTGTCAAATAACAGCCCTACATAGATCACAGCCATGACAGCGCCTGTGGATGGTATCATCCATCAGCAGATCTACCCTGTGAGCAGCAGAAGCTTTGTATTGCTGCAGTGGCCGAAGGAATTATATCCATGGATCAGTAAAGACAGCAGTCATTGCCTTAAAGCTCACTGTAGTTCATGTAGGAGATTCTCAGGTGCTTGTGGTGGTCTGTCAGATGAAAGACAACATGCAAATGGAGTGGATTTTAAAAATTATGGTGGCATAGTTTCTGAGAGTAAAACTCATACCTCTCTGTTCCTGAGAAGTGTGAAAGCACAGAAAATAACGCCACGGCTCTTGCAGAAGTAACGAGAATGTCAGAGTATTAGTGTGATGCTAACAGTATAGTCAGTCCTATAAATCACTTAATTGTGACAGCAAATTAAATAGTGTTGTTGTCTAGAATTCACCCACAGTTAAAATGATATATCTTGATGAGACAAATGCCTTCTGTGCTGCCAGTAATAAATTAGCTCCTCTTTCAAGTGAGAAAACAATTAAAAACTCGGTTGAAAAGGGCATACTTTCTCTGTGGCCACTGATCCCTCAAACTCTGGAAATAATAAAGTGGTTCTAATAGTTGTTCATTGTTACACAGTTGAAAGAGGAAAAATCCATTGCCTCATTATGTTGAAGACAGTTATGAAATTGCATTGGGAATATTTGAAAATGTGAGAGGCATCTAACCAAATGGTTTCAACTTTGACAATATGTCATCATTTGCAGTTCATAATGCTGCTGTTAACTTTTAGAGATATCAGTCAGTGCACACAGTGGCAAATGAGAATAAATATTTACCTTGCATTTATATACTGCATAAATAACAGCAAAGTACACAGTAGACAAGTCATGATTCCATTTTTGAGGGTTGTGTAACAAAAGTTTCAGAATTGCAGGAGGTATTCAACACTCAAATATGTGGAAGCATTCAGGCAGTTCTCAACAAAATGGGCAACAATGCCCTGTCAATGAAACAATACCAAAATGATTTCTGGATATTATGAATTACTTCTGAATATTAGGTGAAGATTTGCCTCATCTGACTTTTAAGTTCTTTATAGGTGTCGAAGATGTTGAAGATGGTGGAAATGCCTGGTGTCTGAATGTCTCCGTCGTGATACATTAAATTTGTTTGCCATCTAGTCAAAATTACCATCCTTTCTGGTGCTTAAGTTTAGCACATAAAACTGAAGTTATGCTGTAAGTCACAGTAAAGAATCCAAGTCAGACTTGCATAAAGACATTCCATGACAAGGCAGAGGAATGCAGGCAGGTGTCCTTTAGTGGGCTGTAGAGACTCTCAGCTTTCTGTCTTCATCTGCCTATACTAAGCAGACTGACTGAAAAGGTGTGAGATTTTAGGAAACTGGGAGCTGTATTGAAGGACTTACCTGTGGCAGAAGAATGGAAGTATATTTGTGAAGAATATTGCTATTTGAAAGATTTTGTGAGGCGTGTGCATATACTGCAGGAATTTGTTTCTGAAAGGTCTCAAATCCTGGTTGTCTCCGTTTCAGAAAACTTGTAGAGTTTGCTACATCCCCCCCTGTGTCTTGAGAGTAATCAAAGAAATATTTCCTCTTGGAAGCAGATTTAATATTTCAAAGCTCTGCAAAATTTGTTAAAGTTGAAGTTTGAAGTTAACTTTAACTGACCACATAAATTCTTTTATGAATCGACATAAAAAGAAACAAGTACTGAAATTGTTTGTTCGTGCCATTCTAAGTAATGAGCTGAAGTTTGTGGTAATTTAATTGTGCTTTTGATGGACTGTACAAATGTACTCTTAGAAGAAAATACAGTTATAAACCAGGAAAATGGCATTAAAATGGGGTATTGTCCCTTATTTCATAGGTGCTTATCTCCTGTTTCTGCACAAGAAACATGATAATTAAGAAAGGCAGATATGCTATCAACTTTTAAGTTTCATCCTGGAAATGAAGTTGGAATATTCCATGAGGAAATCAATGTCATTTTCCTACTCTCTTCTGTCTCTGTAAGAAATGCTCTGCCTAAATCCTTTTTTGCTCTGCATTTGCAATTCTTCTTCTGTATCTTTAGATGACTCTAGGCTGAGCTCATGTTTTTGTTCTCAACTTCACGTGAGCCTCCTTTTCTAACCCTTCCAAGAGCATTTTGGAACTAGTTTGCCCTGAAACCCTGAGATCTGAGAACACTGGAGGATTAGGTTTAAACTTGTTAAACTGAATTAACACTCCTGCCACATGATTCTGGCCTGTGCCAGTCCTTCTAATCTTGTTCAGAGTTTAGGGTAATTTGTTTAGTAGGGCTGATCAGCTGGAGGTTAATTCAATTGGTCTTTGGTTATTTATTCATGCCCAGATTTGCTAAGTGTCACAGCAGATACATGAGGTCTCTGTTACAGTTATGAGATGGCTTCATTAGTGTGACGGGGAGTCCATCTGGGTGGCTTCCTCTCCTCAGTGCAATGACTGGCTGTCAGGGCTCTCTCCAGGGGAAAAAACTCCTTATGTAACATCTCCCTTTCATTTGTGTCACAAGTGTATTGATTACAACTTAGAAGGCACTTCTCTGTTCTGGTTGCTGGGATTGCTGATAAACTTTCTCAGAGATGTCAGTAGTATTCCAGCTCTACATTTTCACTGATATCAGAATTTAAAAGAAAAGTACAAACGTGTTTTAAAAGCCATTTATTATTAATTATGTGTTTTTATGAAGGATTTTGGTCCCTCTCACTTCAAGGTCCTCTTTCCTCCTGACTGAGGTGCTGCCAGTGCTGGGTTGGAACGTGGTCAGTCTTTGGCACTGTCCTGAATTAACTACCCAGAAATGGAAGACAAAAAGAAAGAAGAAATTCCATCCTACTGAAACCTCTGGAGGAATTTAGGTTGGCAGAATGTTGTTACTCTAACTGGAACGTGGCCAGGACGCCAGGATTAAGGTTAGCACAAAATGCCATTTGATTGCAAGTGTTCGGATAACCTTGGATGAAAGTCTAAACTGAAAAGAGGCTCTTCTAACAGAAAAGGGCTCCCTGATGTTGGCCGGGACTTTGGTTCAGGGTTGACTGAGAGAATTTTTGCTCTTTGCTTCAGCAGTTTTTGAATGGGACAGCTCTTGAATGGTAACAGATCTCCTCTACACAGCCTGCAGTGGATTACTACCCAGAGAGAATTCCATGCCATAGACTGATACCTCTTTTTAGAGATGTTTCCTGATATATCATGCAAACAGTACAAATACGAGCTTGATGGGAGACTTGCTGGGGAAAGTTCCTGAAGATTAGAAGGCAGGACAAATGTTGAAATGTCAAGAAGGTACTGGGACAAGCTGAGCTTCTGCAGCCACATAAATGTGGAGTAGGTATTTATGTCATGGAGTTGCTCCTGAGCAAGTGAGACCATAATTTGCTCCATTCTCGTTTTATTCTCCTCCCTGGATGTTTCTACTGTCAGTCCTCTAATACATGTTATGGCTTGGCTTGGCAAAACCGGGTGGTTTCCAGCTTAAATTTTGATGATTAAGAGCAGTGTTAATCAAAATTGCTTCTCTTTCTCTCTTTTTTTTTTTTTCAATTAAATTGTAAATCTGTGCTAAGGAGCAACCATTAGCTTCCAGGGAGTGAGAAATGTTCCCACATGCTTGGCCGTCTTCAGAAAACCCTGTCACAGTTACAGACCATGAAATATGGTTTCCAACAGAACAATGTTCCCCAAACCAGCTGGGACCAGCATTACAACTCAACATTCTTTGCAGAAGTTATTTGCTGTTGACTTGGAAGCCATGTTAGAGCTTTGGAGAGGAGTTTATACTTTTCTACACAGCAATGCAACATGGATCTTACAGCATCGGCTCCCGCAGAGAAGCTGGAGACAGCAGGACCGATGTGTCCATAGCCATCCTTGTCCCCAACCTGCTGCTGGAGGTGATGGCTCCTGCACTGGGCCTGGGTCCCACATGCCAGCACGGGGGAAAGGAAGGCATCCAGGGAGGATGTTGAGGCAACTTGACATAAATTATGAAGGGGGCTACAAAAAGCTGGTGTGTGTTCCCAAGGGACTGTATCCCTGTCTGGAGGAGAAGGAGTAGTGTGCAGCTCCATCTCTGGGCTCTCTCCTGACACTACAGCTCCTTCTTTACATTGAGGCAGGAGCTCCGTGCAGTGGGAACAATCCTTACAGGGCTGTGTGTCAGCTGCAGGCATGGATAAGCTCTATGTAAGCTTGAGACTTGCTCTGCTCTTTGTTTTTGAGGGCTAAACACATGACTGCTGTTATGTGGTATGAATGTGACTTAAATTTTTTAAGTGGAGCTATTTTCCATTCTACTCAAGCTCCACTGATATTCTCCCTTGTTTTCCTTGAAAAGACACCGATTGTCCCTTTTCCTCCAGCTCAGTCTTCCCATTCCTTTCCTGCAGCACCACAGACTTGTATATGAGCCAAGATAGGATTCCTCTAAGAATATGCTTCATTTAATATTCCTTTTTCTGGTCTTCATTATTTTTCATTTATGGGTTAACCAGCACCTGAGATGCTCAGTGCTTTTCCTAACCTTGCTTTGACTAGTTAAACTTTTAAATTAAACATTTTTATTGCCCTCTCCTTCAGTTTGAGAGTTATTGTATAATTCTGCATTTAAAAAAAAACAACAAAAGGAGAAGTAGTGAGATACATTTTGCTGAGAAGAGATAGATGACCTGACTTAAAGGATTGAACATACTATCTCACAGATATCCCTGCATCTGACAAAATAGGCCAAGCTCATTCTTTACGTGCCTCCACCAGGGATGAACAAGCCTCAGGGGCTGTAAGGAAGACCACATGCTGACTTTTTGTTTCATTGAGTCCCTGGAACATCAAATATGTGCTTGATATGCAAGAGTAGGCTGAAATCTGCAATCAGCTCCACGAGTGTAATTGAATCTGAGTCAGGAGAAGTGGCACCTGCATGATGAAGAAGGGCATTCATTATGCTCTGTTCAGGTCTGTACCAGCCCACTCGTGTGGACAGAGTTCAGCATGTACTATCTTGGGCTGAGGGATCACACAATCATGCTCCAACGATCATCTCCTGTATATATTGCTACTACGTGCTGGACATCTCAATGCTCTGCTGGCAAGTGCATGAGCACACCCCCTCTTATCTGCATATCTGCTCTGTACATGCACAGCAGCAAACAGAAGCACGTTGGACTTAACCAATATGAACGGGGCAGAACGTGTCGTGTGACCTTCACATGGGGCTGGCTTTCCCTCTGAAACATCACCGCTGTCTTGGGGGTGTCAGTGTCAGTCCAGCCAGTCCCCTGTTATTGCAGGCAAACGTGATGCAGCTGTGCAGGGTCTGTGGCGCTGTGCATCTCACACACCTGCTCCCCGTGGCCAGCATTAATAACAAGACTTGGTACAAAAGACTGAAAGTCTCAAAGGCAGCACATGAAGAGAGAAGGAGAGACCAATGCACGTTGCCAGTGCCTTAAAAGGAAGCATAAGAGGAGAACATTCCTGGGTGATCTCTTCATGCTGTCACCAGGAATGGTCCTTTTGGGAATGGTGCAATGAAGAGCTTTTGAGAAAATGTTGTTATAGGAATTTTTGCTGGAAACGTTATTTCGACACATCAGGCCGTATTGTTTTGATGACTCCCTTTTCAAAAGAAACTTTTAGGTTACAGTGTTCTGCTTTGATGATTTTTCAAACAAAGTTGCAGTCATTTCACTTCATGTCGAATTTTTATCCACATTTTATCTTACATGGGAAAAGTGAGCAAAAGAAAACATTTGATTGACCCAAACTACCTGCAGGACATGCTGGTTTTGTGAAAACCTTTAAAATATTTCTTTCTTTTTCCCCATTTGGTTGAAAATCTTAGGATGTCTCATCTTTTGGAGAAAGGACAACACACTCCAATAGGGCATTTGGTACCTAGGCCAAGGTGCTAAACCAGGACTGGTACTGAATCACTCTCTGGTGCATCTGAATGCAGATGGGTTTTGTCTTTAGCTGCACAGTGATCCCATGTTTCAATTGTGCCATCATGAGCACACTGTCCCCGGGCTCAGGGCTTGGCAGGAGGGCTTTTGGAACCATGTGCTGAAGACTTACACCCTCTGAAACACAACCCAGGGCTCCTTGAGGGGATCACCAGTGGGATTAGCCCTCAAGGACAGCACTCAGGTGCCCTTGACAGGTGACTTAGATGGAGAAAGCAGCACATCTTGGTGGGGAGCCAGAAGAAAAAGGCAGATGGCCTTTGCTCAAGGCAAGTGCATGGCAGTTCTCCTTCAGAGGAGGGAAATGTGATGTGGGAGGAGGTAGAAGGACCAGATACACTCCAGCCCCTTTGGACTTGCAGTCAAGGCTGGAGTTCCATGTTCCTTCTATATCTAAAGTAGGAAACACCCAGTGTTTCTCCATACTTTGAGGAATTCTTACCCAAATCCCCTGTGAATACATACATGGGTAAAATCAGTTACTGAAAGCAAGAGAACAAAACTACTATGAAAGTAAGCAAGATCCGCCAGAGAGAGGGATGCAAAATATGGATCCAATAAAACTTTTCTGATGATATCCATAAATACAGAGTTGAAGTGCTGGCCCTGCTGTCCTCTCCAGTACCATTCCACCAGAAACGTGTAGCTCACATCCTGAGTCATCCCCAAGGAGAGCAATAGATGTTATACACTGGAAATAGTTTAATTTCTAACTGGCCCAAGCACAGTTCATCCCTCTTTCATCAGGTGAGAGGAAGATGAAGAATTTTAATATCTCCTGGTGCGATCATGGGACCTCTGAGTGCCTAGGCTTATTCAATGCAGCCAGTGCATTTTGCCAGTTCCGTGCAGGAAACTGCAGGTTTGGGAGATGCTGGGCTCCCAGGCTCCCCTGCAAGGAGGGGAGAGTCATGTTGCTTGTGTAGAAAGTTGGACTTTTCTGTTTGCTCTGTGCAGGACCATGAGATCTCCATTTTCAGATGAGGGAGACTCTTTTTTAGGCTCATGAGTTTATAGCAAGGTACTCTGATGGCTTTATTTCCAGAGGCAGGGATGATGGACTCACACTGGAAGAAACAGGTCTGCAGGAGAGTGTTTGGTGGGATCTAACACTTCATTTATCCTGGGAGACCATAGCTTGCCACATCCATTCCTTGCTTAGTCCCAGCCTGTAAGCTGAGGTAGGGAGCTCACAGCCTCTACTGTCCCCTCCAAAATAGCTGTCCCAGCATACAGAGAGGGTTGGCTCCCAGGAACCTGCCCTCACCCCACACTGATGCCCTGGACGTAAGTTTTCCTGGGAATAATTGACTGATGGCTGCAATTACAAGGTGAGATCTTTGGAACAGAGCCAGCCCCCTCTATAGTAAAATCGAAGTACAAGAAAGATCTTTCAGACATCCTACGGCTGTGAGGTGGCTTTGCTTTGAACGTAAACAAGAGATGCATTTTCAGAGCACTTAGAATCCACAAGAAAAATGGAAAAAAATATGAGGAAATCAAATGGCTGAGTTACTAACTCATCAGAGGCCAGTAGGGATTGTGGTAATACAAGCTATATTATATCGTCAATTTGTGTTGTACATTGGGAACAACTACAATCACGTTATTTTGAAATTAAGAATAACCTGGAGGGGGAAAATAAACTAACACTATACCACACAGTTGAGAGGGAGAGAGAATTTGTACTTGGCAATAATCAATACTCATGTATGTCTTCTAATTGAGTCAGCCCAGTCTTCCTCCAGGATGTGACAGTGACAACTGAACTCCTCTTCCTGTTTGATGGATTTGGTTCTGCTACAGCTGTAGAGAGTACACTAAAAATGGCTTTGGTTTGTCCTCAGCATCTGAGCACCAACTCTGCTGGATCCCAAATATCAATCAGCCAGGCAGGATGGGGGCACCGGTGCTGTCTTGTCTGGGACAGTTGGGGGTCAAAACCAAGGACGTATCACCCATCTGTCTCCTCATGTCCCCAGCATTCAGCTGCATTCATGTAGAACAAGCATTTTCTAAAGAATCAAATTATCAGTTCTGGTGGCTTTCTCAACAATTTGATCCTTGCCCTGTCTCCTAAAATATTTAAAAAATACTCTGCTGCCAGAGGCACTGAATGGGTTGGTTGATCAGCATGACCCAGTGCTTGGGAATCCACAGCTGAAGTGTGTATTGTTCCTTTGGGATCTGAGGTCCTTGCTTATGTGTGCAAATTTGCAGTGGTTGTTGGATTCCTGATGGAAATAATTGCGAGGACCTGGGGCTGTCACCTGGCATGTGGCCAGGGCAGACCCCAGGTACCCTTTTCTCACATCTCTGTGTCTTGGCACTTCCTAACTTGTATTACTTCCTCTGTCCTTCTGCTGTGGCTGGAGGCACATCCAGTTCAAATGAAAGGCTTCCCTCTTCCCTCTTCAAGTTGCTGCTTGTGTTGCCGACTCAAGCTCTTCACTTGGTTTGCACTGGGGGATGAGTCAAAGCCCTGGCCTATTCATATTTCACATCATGTGCACGTTAATTGGTGCTTTACAACCCGGGAACTTCCTAAGGAAGCACAGATTTGGTCTCTTAACAATTTTACTACAAACACATTTCGCCCCCTTCCTTTTCCCTCTTTGTCATAGATAAGATTCATTTTTTTCTGGACACGAATCCATTGCCTGAGGTTTCTCAAATCTCTGCTCTGGGACACTGAATTCTTATCTCTGAGGCAGAGTGGGAAAGGAAAAGTAGTACATGAGGGGAACTGTGACTCATGCAGAAATTGAAATGATGAAGCAGATGCTGCTATTACAAAGACCCAGAGGTGTTCAAAGACCTACTGGTGGAAAGGCAAAAGCCTGGGCTTTTCAGTCTTGAAAGCTTCTGCATATTGAAGCTTTGAGCACCGGATGAGGGTTGCAGACTCAGGAGCTCTCTGCTTGCCTGCTAAGTCCTTTCCATGTCAGCAGCAGTGCAGCAGAACCGAGAGCTCGACTGCAGGCAGCACGCAGCTCATTTAAGCCTCATCAGTAGAAGATCTGATTTTAGCCTGATCAATAGAAGATCTGTTAAAACTTGAAACGCTGCTGCCTTCTTCTCTGCAACAGAAACTTTAATTTACCTTTTTTTTTCCTCTGAAGGGGCTGAATCTGAATGAAAGGAAATAAGGAGAAAACATGCCTGATTTTTCTGTTTCAATGAATGAGCTGAAGGAGGCACCTATGTGTCTGCCATCCTGAAAAGCTCCTTGTTTTGATGGAGCCTTAATGGATTTTTCAAAAGACTCTTTGAGTGCCTCGCCCAGCTCTATTGGAAGCAGTTCTGTTTTGAAGATGGCACCTTGCCATGTCTATTTATATTCAATATTGCCTCCAAAAATAGCATCGCTTCTGTCTTTTCCCAATATTCAGGGCAGTGTTAGTACATAGGATGATGAGCTGGCCTTGCCTTCCCTGTGCTAGGGAAAACGCTTCAGGGGAACCCAGATAAGCTCATCTCCTCAAGGATAGGTAAAATTCCCAAATTCCTTTGCCACACAGATAGCATTTTAGATATCACAGAAGGGAGAAAAGACCTGTAGACTAACAGGAAAGAAACGTTTACAGCTCTCGGCATGGACACTCCCCAGCATCCCAAAGTTATCTGCTCCAGACCCTGTAAACAGTCCTCCGTGTCTAACCTGATTTACTCTCACTGCAATTTAAACCCATGTCATCTTGTCCTGTCTGCTGCAGCTGCGGAGGACAGACTGTTCCCTTCCTCAGAAGGTTATCTTTTAAAGGCCTTAAGGACTGAATAGTTAAGCTGAGGGGGAGACAAGGTTAACATCTCTTCTCTGCCACTTGTTAAGCTATGCAAGGAGAGGAACCATTCCTCAGGAGGAGGAGAGCTGCAGGACAGACCATTACCCTGTAACTGCCATTATCCCCGTTCCTTTCTGGAAGAAAAGCCATGCCTCTGTTCATTCCCACCCTAGATGTGAGAAGTCTGTGCCTCCTGCTGAAATGCAGTGCCTCACTGTTGTCCCCCATTCTCATTTCACCTCAGTATTTGGGGCCATTTCATCCAGCTTGTCTAAATCCTTTTGAATTCTAACCTTGTCCCCAAAGTGTCCTTGCCATCCCTCCCCAATCACTCTTGTCTGCATGCATAATAACTCTGCTCCTTCATCCCTCACCGTGTCTTCCGTGCAAGCAAAATGGAGCAAACACAGGAGAACGTGCAGCCCAGCTGTCCATACAGCCTGGGAACCACTGGATGCAGCAGATCTCCAGGGATCTGCCATCCCATTTTGTGCATGCCTGGGGCCACGGCCCTTTCACTGCATGCTCTGTGCCTTCAGGGGCACTAAAACAACGGAGCAGAGTCTTGTCACCCCGCACTTTGGTTATGATGCAGCACCATAACATCACGTGGCTGTGGAGGTGGCAAGGCAAGCAGAGGGCCCTTTCCCAGGAAGACCTCCCCTCCTCTGTAGCAGCTGGCTGCAGGATGAGTAAGGTGCCCAGTCATGTTGTGACTCCCAAGAAATCCATTATCAAAAGCCTTTTTTCCCTTTGAAGTATCCTCAACTTGGTGAGCGTGCAGCCTTATCTCTCCCTGTGCCAAATTCTCCTTAATGAGGTTTATCCAGCTTTGCCAGCATGGCTTAACATTGTCCATCCAGTCCGGCCAGAAAGGATCCTTTATTTTGCTAACATAATTAAAAGCAATAAGCCCCCATGGTGTGCAGTGATAATGGCATTGATGCTGTAATGCCCCGCAGACAGAGCTTGGGATTTAGAGAAAGTTTCACTCTGTGTGCAGCGTTAGCAATTTCCCCAGCTCCCCTCCTGAACAATTTCTCTTTCTATTTCACATCCTATGCTGGAATTTTGCCTCGTGCTGTTTTACATTAAAAATGCATTATACATGTGTTGAAAACATTGAGTTCTATGTTGCTGGCAAGGAAGGATGCTGTTGTGTTTAAGAAGCACTCTCTAATATTATTATCACTTTTGTTTAATTTAGTAGGATTATTTTCTCTAATTCCAAAGCTGGGAAAAGACTCCTGTAAATATTCTTCCCACTAGCCAATTTCTGTATCATCTGAACCCATGTATAAGCTGACTTGCTTATGAACTGCCACATCACCAAGTTAAAATGCTGATTTCCCTCTGTTAGCTTTCTCCTGTGCTTTGGATCAAAAATATACAAAGAAAAGGTAATGTCATTTAAAAGAGCTCTAAAAGGCTTGCTGCTGCACAGGGGAGCTGGGATTTATGCTAGAACAGAGCAGTGCTAGGCTGGGGAGATACTGAGGTTTCTAAACTCCACAGAGGAATCACATGGACTAGGAAAAGTGGGATTGAGCAACTCTGCACCTGTAGGGACTCGATGTTCAAATGCCCTTTACTGTCTTCCATAAATAAGCTTCGGAGGGATTTTCTATGGGTCTCATTGCTGTCATATCTAAGCACCTTCCTGTACAAATAGAGTGTGTCAGGGATGGGAGCTAAACCCCTGTCTCTCAGCCCCAGAGCTTCAACTACGTGGACATTTCTAGTCTTTGTAATGTTATTTGATCCTGGTAAACTAGAGGCCTAAAATGAGATGTAATGAGGGGGAATATGACAGAAATGGTGACTGTGGGTTGAAATCAGAGTACTCGTAGGAAATGAGGTATGAGAGGGAAGGGAAGGCAAGGCAAGGCAAGGGAAAGGAAAGGAGGAAAGATCCTGTGGCAGGTGTTGTACCACTTGGAGGTTCTGTGTGTAAGACCCAGGATCTGTTTTGCATTGTCCAGCACAGGGCACACCACAGAGGAATCCCACCCAGACTGGAGCATGGCAATGAGGCACCAGCATGGGAAGTTGCAGGGAGGAGTTACAGGACAAAAGATTGAGGAAATTAAATCTGTGGAGGAAAGTAGAGGATATTCAGGCTAAGATATAAGGGTGTAAGGAGCCCTGCCTGAAGGAAGGAAATAAATGATTTTGCTTAATTAGTGACTGACAAAACTGTACCTTGTGGGCATGAGCTGCAAGAGAGAAAAAAAATCCATTTACATAACTGAAACCCACTTTTTAGCAGTGAGACTGGCTGGGGTTTGGGCTCCGCAGTGGAATTGGGTAACAGATCACTCAGTGCACAGCACACGTGTCCCCAGTGCAGGCAGGAGGGGCTGTGGCAGTGACTGGTGGGTGCTGTGGGTAGGATGCGTGTTTGTTCCCACAACGTTTTGTGAGGCAGTGGAGGATTGGATGCCAGCATGAGGAAACCTCTCAGGGGGCCACGTGGCAGCTGTTCCATGGCAGCTGGCAACAGCACGCTGGGAAGCCCAGCAGAGCCACGTGTCTGCACAGGTGAGCTGGGAGAGAACTGCCACGTGGCCGAGGCTGGCCAGGGAATGGGGTCCCTTCCTCCCTGGGACAAAAGGCAGAGCTTGGGGTGACTTCCCTCAGTTGTCTCATTCCAAACCCATCATGCCCAGCAGCACGAGGCCATCAGAAACCAGCACGAGCTGTTGGTGATCCCTCAGCCTTCAGGAACACAATAACGTCTGTTAGATCTTCTTAAGCATTCGCCAGGTCACTGCTCTATCCTAGAGGGAAATAACCTTGTGCTGAACAGTTTGCTTGTCTAGTGCTAATATAACAGGAGAAAACCTATTAAATGTTGGCCTAGAAGGGTCCTTTGGGCCTGGAATAGCTTCTTCTTTTCTTTCCTTTTTCATTTCCCTTTCCTTTTTCTTTCTTTTCTTTTTTTATTCCTTTTCACCCTTCCTTTCCATTTCTTTCCTCTTTTTCCTTTCACCCCAGACCAGAAATGAGCAACAGCAATGAGATAAGCTCCATTAGTCAGGGCACGGTGCTAACACCAAGGTTGTGGGTTTGATCCCTATATGGGCTATTCATTTAGGAGCTGGACTCGATGATCCTTGTGAGTTCCTTCCAAACCCATCATTTCTGTGATTCTGAAATGAAGGCAGGGAAGACAGACCTGTGTTCTGTTTCCCTGCCCTCCCAAAGGCTGGCTGTCTCTTGTTTCTCCCTCAGAAAAAATCCCTACCAAACATTTGAGGAGTTTTCCTGCATTTATGCAATGACCTCTTTCTTCTTCTCCTTGCTTGGGAAACCTCCACAGCAGGACTGTCCTGGATTGCTTCCTGCACTCTGTGCACCAGCAGCTGGCCAAGAAGTTCTGGCTGAGAGCACCAGGCTCCTGAGCCCAGGCTCTGCAAAGACAAAGACATCTCATCCAGACAATGTGTTGGCCAAGGTAACACCTGGACCAGTTGTGCCTGATCTCTCCCTCGCTTCAGCAGAGGTTTCCCTGTCACAGTAGCACATGGCACTTCAAGGGGAGAGCCTCAGGGCTTCTCCTCTCTTGGCACTGCTGAGACTCTGGTGGCTTGTCACAAACATCAGGAGAGGGACACGATGGAGTCTGGAGTGCATCTCCCATGCAGATGTGACTGAGCATTTGCTATTAATTTTAAAAGGAGGAAAGAACAAGAAGCCTGTTCATTCATCACCTGGGTGAAACATCCCATGGAGAAGCACTGTGTTAGCAGAGTCCCTTTCCTCTGGGAGCTGGAGACAGGCAGTTTTGAGGCCCATAGAGCTGTTAAAGCAAGCAATTGCCCTGCTAACAGCAATGCCAGGAGGCACTTTCCTCCTGCAGTTGTGTTTGGGTGCTGGCTACACAGAGCAAGCCTCTCCAAGAAGTGAGCAGTGTGAGCAAGGCCCTCACAGCACTGAAATGAAGGTGCTTGTGAGCTTAGAGGCTGTGATAGAAACCAGTGCAATCCGTGCCAGGAAAATGCCACTGCCGAGAGCACAGATCATTCTCTAAGGTGATGGCCTTACAGTTAAAGTGGCTTTGTAAAGAGATGATTCCCCAAATCAACTAATCTTCCGTGTCCCTGACTGTTCATGGGTCTTTGAACATTTTCCAGGGTGGTGAGAGATGCCTGTTGGCCCTCTGCAATTAGTACCATGGTTTAATTGACTTCAGCATTCTCCCAGGTTCCTCAGAGATGAGTGGCTCCATCTGCTCATCCAGGACAAAGGTGGCTCTCCCCGGGATGCAGTTACAGATGAGAAGCAGATGTGGGGCAAGCCTCATGCTCCTAGCACATGTGAGGGAGAGCTTAAAGGCTGCCGTCAGGGGGTGAGAGGCTCCTGGGACTGTGCCATGGCCATGGCCTCCACCCACAGTGATCCCTGTGAGGGATGATCCCAGTGGGGGGACGCTGTGCCAGCCCCTCTGCCAGCTCAGCCCATTTTTGAGCTGCAGGGGCAGAGGCACTGGAGCTCGCTCTCTGCTTGCATAACTGCATCCTTCACGTCTCAGTGGCTTGGTTGGGGTCTGGGCAGGCGCACGTGAGCCGAGCTGCGTTTGCTGCTGGAGCCTTGAGGGGAACCGGGAACATCCATGCATGTAAAGCCATCAGCTCCAGAGTGAAACCTCTGCCTGACCCAGTAATCATTGGCAGGGATGAGCAGAGAAACCACTCCTGACAGGCTTTGCCAACCTGGCTTTTTGCAAGGGATGCATTCAGAGACCTTAAAAACCCAGCAACTGGGCTCTGGCTTCAGATAAATCATTCTCCTGCCTTTGCTGTCATTAGGGGATGTGATGAAGGCACCCCCCAGATGCTGAGTCTCATTTCATCCCGTGTAAATCTGCTGATATTCTGCGCCTCAGATCCCCAAATGCTGCTGTCCCAGTCCCTGGTTTGGGCAACAGGGACACAACTCTGCATCTTGCTGAAGGCCCTGAGATGCTGCTTGGTTTTTTTAGGTTGGCTTTGTGCCTGCTTGGGAGCCTGACCTTGCAGGAGGAGGTCAGCCAAGAGGATCTCCAGCCGCTGCTTCTCCAGATGCCACACACTCAGCCTGGCTGGGACTGAAGGAGGGACAGCGTGGCTGGGAGGAGATACTGACCCCAGACCATCTGCCTGACACCAAGGAAATGTGCTCCTGCCCACCATGCAGACAAAAGTGCTTCTCCTATGCAAAGGTTGTGATGTGCCCCAGGCCTTGGCCCCTTCCCCAAGTGCCTGGGGAGCCCTTTCTGGGCAATTGCTGAGAAAGCTGTGGGGCACAGCAGTCAGTGTCACCCTTGGCATAGGCACAGTGTCATCCAGTGGAGTTGCTCTATGTTGGCATCCTGTGGCCCATGTACCCTGTGTGGTGTCCCAGTGTTTCAGGGTTCCCTGGGCACAGAAATTGCTCAGCTTGGCCTTAGATGTCTTGGCTCTTGTCACCCAATGCCACAAAGGATGCCAGCGTTCAGTGCCCACGCTGCTGACTGGCTGCTGTAGGTTGGTGTTCACCGTACGTGCTTCTCCAGCGAGCCTGGGGCTGCCGGAAGCGGCAGAGTTCTTGGCTCTCATTCTGCTCTCTCCCTGAAATCAAGAGACTTTTTTCTTCAAAAGAAGCAGGCTTGGGGTTTGCTGGGGAGGATGCAGCAGCAGCATGTCCTAGGAGCAGGTTCTTTAGCTGCTGGAGCGCTTGTCCTGGTGCTGCTCCTTCCAGGTGCAAGAGGAGCGTGGAGTGACCTGCAAACAGCTCCGTCTGCTCCAGCCTGTCCCCCTCTCTACCACCCCTGAGCAGCAACAGGACGGGGGATGCTCATGCACGATTCCCCTTGAGAACTAAGCTAACCAGCCACTGGATGTCATTATTGCTCCAAACCAGTACGTTGAAAAATCTATTCCAGGTCTCCAAAAAATGTGAGTTTCCAGTACTTAAAACGCTTAAAATGTGCTTCCCGAGGACACAAATCTGTTCAGCTCTTCTCCTGCAGCTCTTGTGTTCCCCGGCACACCTTTGCATGCCCGGGGACAGAGTGCCTGGGGTTTGGCACAGGGAGGACACAATCCTGTGTGACCTCTCTGCCCTTCCCGGGAGCTCCTGCGCTACCTCCTCATCTGCGGGGATGACATCATGGCTGTTTCTGTAGCAACAGAAAGGGGCACGGCAGTTCCTGAGCGGGATTGAGCAGGAGGGAGATGTTCCCCCAGTAGTGTCCTGTGGGTGCCCCTGCCATGGCCCTGGGCTGGAGAGCAGAGCTGGCAAGTCAGAGGGCTTTTGGCTGGTATCTGATGCAATAAATCAGGGGAAAAAATTTGGTTCTTTTTCCCCCTGCTTTGTCTTTCAGCTGGGGACCCCAGCTGTCTCACTAGACCCGAATTGAAATATTTTGCTTTAGGTTATTTGACCTGACACACACTTCTCCTGCCTCCTCCCTGCTTCACTTTAAAAATGAGGTCTGGTCTTAAAGAAAACTGTCCTTTGAAACCACAGTTAGAAGTTTCATTTGCAGAGGGCAACATCTTTCCTCTGCCTTCTTCTCCTGAGGATTTTCATTGCAATTTTCCCAAATTCAGCCTGATTTCACCAACGATTTTGAATTCTTGGATTGTCCATTTCCTGGCTGGTTTGATGTTTACTGAAAACATTTGACATGTGCCTGGTTCAATGTGAGAGCTGATGGAAGCAGGGGATCAGGCGTTCAGCCTGACCCTCCTCTCCCCAAGCTGCTCACAGGTCCTCTCCCAGCACTTCCAGCATTGCTGTGCCATCACAGCCTCCCATGAGCTCTGGGACAGACTCTTCCCAATGTACTGGGAAGTCTTGGGCATCCCATTTGTTGTGTGAATGGTCAAGACTTTATGGGGGAGTGGAGGACACCTGCAGAGGAGGGCCGGTGTTTGCACCGCAGTGCAGCACGGAGAGGAGTGGACGATCCCTGGGGAAATCCTGGCACGATGCTTGCTGGGGAGAGCTTCCATAGAGCCTCACTCATCTGTACTTCATCTTCATGTGCCTGCTTCTAAGTTGCCCTATTTCAGTTATATCCTTTTCATTGGCTTTTCTTCTTCCACCACAGCTGTGAAACAAGCCAGGGAAACATCAACTGCTGCAAGCCTGATGTGAAGAAATAATCCTGAAACGGCAGAGCAGGATGTTTGTGGGCTGTGCCTCATCTCTAGCACTACCTCGGGTCCCACAAATAGCTCTGGCCAGCAGCAGCATCATCTGCTCCCACTGCAAACCATTGCAGGAGCTGCAGCCCAAGGGAAAGAACCCACTCTGCTCAGCCTTGCTGTTAAACTCTTGCAGAGAAGGGCTTGGGATAGGCCTCGGGTGTGTGTCAGTGGAAGGGAAGTTGTCTCAGCCTCGTAAGAGCTCTCAGCACTGCCTGCACTCCCTGCCTGTTTTGACTTGTGTGGGAATCTTTGCCATCAAAATGATACAACAGTTCCAATCACTGCCGATCGCTTTAGGCTGGTGTAATTCAAGCTCTGGCTGCAGACGGCTGTCATTTAATTAACATGGAAAGAGCCAAAATTCTGCATAAGACTGGGGAAGGCAAAGAGAAGAGCCTGAGGGGGACTTGTGATAATGGAGAGCGGAGGATGCCAGCAGACTTACGCAGAGTTTATCTGTTCCCAGGAGCAGGTGACGCTGCCATTGCCTGCATCACGGGCAGCACAGTGTGCAAGGCGAGCTGTGTGTAATGCACTTACTTCAGCCCAGGTCATGGGGAACGACTTGAGGACAACAAAAAGGGTAACAAGTCCCTTCTTGGTGTTGTTACCAGCTCTAGCTAGGAAATCAGAGGCTCTGAACACTCTTTTCTCTTGCTGTTTCACCTCTTTGATTTCATTCCTGGTTCAAGCAGTACTTGCTCTCAGCCCTCTGGGGCCAAGCTCAGCTGGGTACAAATTGCTGCAGTTCCCTTTGGCCACTGGACTGGTGCTGGCCTTCCAACAGTGCAGAATTTGTCCCTGTCCTGCTCCCTTTGTAGCTGCTGAGTTGCCAGAGGTGGTATTTCTTTGCAGTGGCTGTGTACCTTGTGTGCCTCTGCTTTCCATGCTTCTGACCCAGATTTCAATTTTCTACACCTAAAATGAAATTAATAGGTCCTGTTACTGCAGCAGGGGAAGTGGTGGGCAGTGGAGGAAGTGCTTCAGTCCTGCTTATCTTGGGCAAATTGAGCATGTTTTGAAACGGTTTTCAGTAACTCGTGTCCTGATAGTGCAGTGCTTCACCTGCTGCAGCACCTGGAGCACATGGAGCTGTGGGATGGGGTCACACATCCACCCCCATCCCAGCAGTGAGGGGATGCTGGCCTCATGTTCAGCCAGGAGCACTGGTCACTGGAGCAGTGACCTCCCTTTGGGAGCCTCAAGTGAGGGACCAGGGCAAAGACCTCCTGTGCTGGGAGGGGTTTCCAGTTGCAGAGATGTCAGGAAACGTCACTCGGTTGTCCCTTGGCCTGTGGGAGTGCCCGTGTGCCTTGGTACAACCTGGCATTAGCCTGACCCAGAGAATGCATCATGCAGGACCTAACCCAGCTCAACAAAACCACCCTTGTTGTCTCACTCGGTGTCGTGGCTTCTGGTTTGACATCCCTGAGCTACGGAGATGGCGGGGCCTTGTAGTGTTTTAATTTACTTCTGTCTCATCAAATGGCTGCGATACTAAGAACCAACTTTTGGAGAGGAGGGAGATGAAAATCCAGAGGAAATTGCTGGCTTCCTGCAGTGCTGACTCTGAGCTGTTTGATATTCTCTCTTTTTTAAGGTTTGCTTGTTTTAAAGCAACATTAATTGGAAAGATGCTGGAGTGTCAAATAGAAACCACTCCCTGAATAACCTCGCTAATGAGCATGTTATTAAAGCAGGGTTAGGAGCTCCCTAGAGGGCTCTCACTGGATAGGATTAAATTAAAAAAAAAATCATCTAAACTAGACAGAAAATCTCTGTTAGTCTGCAGTGATGAATATAGAAAAGTCCAATGAAAAATGGCTTTGAAAGGTTTAAGTGTATGTCTTCCTATCTAGGGCTAGACTTCTCCATTCCTCAGGGCTCAGTCAGGCAGGGAAGAAGTTTTTAGTGAAGCAGAGGGTGGAGGAGTTGCAGCTCAGAGCCTGACAAGCCCACTTTCCATGTGGCCACTTCCCCATGCCCCTGGCACTTGCCCATGTAGATCAACAAGGGCAGTCCCTGCAGGCCACCAGGGTGGACAGTGGTACCCAAACAACGTGGCTAGTGGGAGGCAAGGGCCAGCAGAGATGGGGATGCTGAGAGCCTGTTCCAGGAGATGAGAGAGTGCCTGGTCTCTCTGTAAAGTGTAGCTTTTATCTGACTGCACTGGAGCAGTTTCCCAGTAAAGGCTCGTGGTGCTCTGACCACTGTGACCCTTCGAAGTGCTGCGATCTCAAACTCCCTCTCCATCTACCTCTCCCACAGATCTGGAGCCATCTCTGAGAGCAAGGACACAGCACTAGTTCTGGAGCCGGTGGGGCTGTGGGATGGGGGTCACACACTCCCTTCTGACAGCAGCGTGGGGATGCTGGTCCCACGTCCAGCCAGGAGCACTGGTCACTGGAGCAGTGACCTCCGTTTGGGCAGGGATAGTGAAGGAGTGGTTTCATGGTTCCCAGTCCCTTCTCTCCTGCTGGAAAGCGTGTGGGAGAATTTAGGACAGGAGAACTGTTGTCATACCATCTGAAGACAGGCACGAAATACTTCAGCAAAGCTTCCCTGCAGGCAACAGCGACTTCCAGAGCAATTCCAGCTTTTTTGTGGCTTGCCCTTCCCGTGAATGGTGGGCAGGCCAGCCCTGCCCCAGCCGCAGCGGGGGGCTGGCTGGGGAGCTGATTTACTGCACCTGCAGACAAGGAGCTACATAGCTCAAGGCCATTCTTTGCCTGCATTACCATGGAGCACATTTTCAGGGAAGCTTGGCTGCCTGGGCTGCTCCTGCCCAGATATTTGGGCTTTGCAGGCAGGAGCATCCCTTCGGAGAGGATTTTGTCCATGTGCAGAAGGAGATGTAATGCTTTTGCAAAGCACCGTCTGACAGGCTAATGCAAAACATGCCAGCACCAAGCTGTGACTTGAAACAAAGAGAGGGAAAACACTGTATTTTTATTTTCTCTGCTGCTGCATTCAGTTGGAGTTTTTTCTTTCTTCTTGTTTTTGGTTTGGTTTTTTTTTCTTTGCCTGAGACAGGTATTTGGATTCTCTCTGCTCCCCAAACTCTTCCCCAGGCTGTCTCCAGCAATCAGACAGAGTGACAGCTCTGAAACTCTCCAAGTTAACAAGTTCAAGTGCTGATGATTAACTAGATTCACAAAGTTGATTGGAAAAAAATAGGGATATAAATAAATATTCCTGGAGATATTCCACCCCCTGTAGTCATGAACTTTGAATAATTGGAGGGAATTATGCTGAGTACTAATCAAAAGGGTTGTTTTTTTTTTTAATTTGCTAATTACTGCTGGGTTTCATCAGTGTCAGACTCTAATCATCTCAAGACATGTTAATTGACCCTTGGGAGTTGTTTATCTGATGCAGAAAGTTTTAGATGGGGTCATACAAAGAAATGCAATCACTGAGGTTACTTCCAGCCTGCCAGTCAGCTGTGGAGAGAAGAGTTAAAAAGTCTTTGGGCCGTGAGGACGTGTGCGCTGACCTTCCCATCAGCTGAGCTCAGGAATGGCTCCTTGTGGATACTGTGGCTTCCTCCATCCATTGGGGACCTTCTTTTTCTTGTCTCTTGCACTTCAGTGTCCTCTCTGCAGGCCTCTTCATTTTGTTTACACACACACAGAGTAACTTTGGTGATCCACACGCAGTGAGTGCTAACAGTGACATGCCTCTGGGGTGTGGCAATGCTGGAAGGCTGTTCTTTTCCATGGCAAGGTCTGCTGAGGCAGGTTTGTGGTGTTCCAGGAGCGGGCTGAGGTTCCTGCTAAGGAGTGCAGGCATCAGTGTGGAAGGATGTATGCGAAGAGGAAGGTTTTGGGGTGTTCTCTAGCTAAATTCAGATGCAGACCTTTAAATCCCCACATTGCTTCCACCTCCTGAGAAGGCAGTGACAGCAGCAGGCCATCACTGTGACTGCAGAGGGCCTCAGTCTGTCCCTAAGAGCAGCTGTGTGGTCCCCTCCTCCCTCAGAGACGAGGCTGCTGAGGTGCACACTTCAGGATGGGTCACCTTTGCAAGCTGTGTGTGTGCAGAGCAGTCTCCTCCCTGAGCTGTGTCCTTTTTTCCATCATTACCCCAAAACTCACTTCCTAGGCAGTTTCACAGCCTGGCTGCCTCACCTGTCTCACGTCCTATTTATGAAACCAGAGTGGGTGGGAATTAGTGGGATAAAACGTGGGGGCGGTGGGGAGCAGGGAAGCCCTAAGCAAGGGGCTGACCAAGTTTCTCAAGGGCAGGTTTCAGGAATGCCAATGTTGTCATCATTTAATGTTTTAATTAATGACCTTGGTATAAAAATTAGTCTTATGCTAATGAAATGCTCTAGAGATGCAATGCTGTGAAATATCCTCAATATAGAGGCACATAATGTCATACCAGAAGACCTGGGCGATCTTGACACGAGTAGAAGTGATTAAATCTAAGAGTGCCAGCAGTGCAAGGTCGCTCACAGAAGGGCAGATGAGGAGAACTTGTGCTACCAGCTGGGAGCTGAGCAGCAGCTCGGGAGAAATGCCTGAGTCACGTAGTTAATGGTGGGTGACCACACTGCAGAGATGCAACCCAGCCCCAGGACGGGCCTGTTGTGTCCATGCCAGCATCACAGCAAGAAGTGGATGTAAGTCAAATAAAGGAGGAGCGTTCCCAGGTGGTGTGTGACCCCATGGCACACAGGGGCACCGCCAGGAGCTGTGCCAGGCTCTGCGCACCCGCTGCCGTCACAACTTCATGGTGGCAGTGATGGAAGGACCTGTGTTCCCATTGCTGACTGATAATGTTTCACCACCTCTTTTGTACCCATTTTCATTTTGATTCCAGGATAATTTGTATCAGTTTATGAAATGTGGCCTTTCTTTCATTGCAGAAGGACACAAACCCAACTGTGATGTCTGGGTATTATTGACTTAGGGCAAATACAGGCATGTGTTTTTATTTGATCACCTTCATTTTTCTAATTTTCCCCTTCCCATGTTCTTTTTCCTTTTTATTGCATTGCTGGCTGTTGGAGGCCCTTAAATAGAAATAAGCTCTCTAGGTAATATTTCTTAATAAAAACCATCATTTATTATTGTTATTCCCTACCAATAAATGCTCAGCTCCTTCTCTCATTTGTTATAAGTCTGGATTAACATTTTTTGTGGCGAGGCTGGAATAGGTGCCTGCATATGACTGCAGTTGTGTCCCCATCCTGGCTGTACCCAGTTGTAGGCGTGCTGACAGAGGTCAGGTCTCAGCCACTGGCAGTGTGTCACATGAGGCAGTTTCTTGCTGCCACAGCTGGACATTGAGTATGGAAGAGATTTTTTTTCCAGGCTCCTGCATTTGCCCTGTAGTGGTGAGAGGTGAGAGGCTCCTGACACCAGTGCCTGATCTGCACCCCTTGTTATCCTCAAGCAAGGCTGCTCGTTGAATCTCAGCTCAGATCCTTCCCCTCCTGTTTGCTTCAGCAATCATCAGAAAGTAGAGGCAGAGATGTCTCTGGAAGACACCTGAGCTGTTGTTTACCGTATTGCCATTTCAAGGAAAAGCCTTTTGTGTAAAAGACACAAAAATAACTAACGGCATTAATATAAACATATACTTTAACTACCGTTTAATGCTGTCACTGGGTTAAAATAATCCCTGGTGCTGCATCCCAAGTGCACAGTAATTATGTGGCGAATCTCTTTATTACAGGGTGTCAATCAAGCGACGACGTAGCTGCGAGTGAAATCTCTTTGTGTCCCCACTGATCCTCCCAGCTCGGAGCTGTGTGCTCCACGATGCTTCTGGAGCTCTGTGCCTGTGCCCAGGATGTCTCATTAAAACGTGGCTGCAGGAAGGAGGACTGGGCACAGCCACTGTGCTTGGCCTTTGGGGGAGGAAATGCTTCTGCAAAGTGTCTGTCCAGCCTCCTGTGTCGAAGGAAAGCGCACAGAAATACTCGTTCTAATGGTGTGCATCGCCAGGTGATGCTCACAGGCCACTGCACTGCAGTCTCCAACCTGGATGTCCAAGTGGTTCGGGCAGAAGCTGGTCCTGCCTTTGCTGGTCCTGGCAAGCCCTGAGCTGTACGTGCAGCCACCCTCACCACAGCCCCGGGCAGAGCCTCGGTGGTGCTCCCAGGACACTCGGCCTGCAGCACTGGCTGTGGCATGCTGCCTCCCTCGTGCTGGCACGGGGGGTTCTGGGACATCTCTTGCCATTCCTCCTGCTGTGACAAATGCACGGTGGCCAGGGACAGTGGCATGTGGAGCTGGAGGACTGCCAGACCTTGAGTGCAGCTGGCCAGTGGCTCCTGGCATCCCCACACAAAGACCAGGGCAGAGGTCAGGGCAGCCAGGTTAATTCTGCAGCCAGGGTCTCTGGACCCCAGCGAGTGGGGTGGATTAATTGGTTGTCACCTGGGGGCTGCTCTCAGCTGCTGGGATCTCATCTGCAGCTTCTGCAGAGACAGAAATCCTTGGGGGGAGACATGGTGTGCATCCTGTGGGACTGCACAGCAGCAGGGGCTGCGTGGCTGCAACAAGTCTCTCCCTGTCCCACCCTTCCTGGCTGTTGCTCATCGAGGATAAATCTTCCCTTTGCTTTTCCTCTCCCAGTTGCACTCCTCATCTCCTCCCACTCCCCTGCCCCTCCACCTTTCGTTTCTCCACCTTTCCCTCTAACACTGCCTTCCCCATGTCCATGCTCTAAAATTGGTGGGTCAGTTTTTGAGCAGAGGTTACGGAAACAACCCCGGGTTTTGCTCTGGGAAGGTCTTTCCAAAAGGAGGGCAGGAGAAATGCATTTCCACGTGTTCTTGACTGAAGACCAGGGATGGTGGCTCAGGCCTGGCAGCTGAGGTGAACACAGGCTGTGTTCCCTGAGGTGTGCCCAGTGTGGAGCAGCAAGGGATGGGTTGGGCTTGAGGCTGGAGCCACTGCTTTTCCCAGGAGCAGTGTCCCAGCCTGGCCAAGGTCAGAGTTTGCTCTGCCATCCCACCTGTTTATCACCACATAGACAGAGTGGACTTTCTTGTGCACAGATCTTTTGGGTAGGATCAAAAATCCCACATCCTTGCTGGTTTTTGAGGGTCTGAGGAATCAAGGATGTGGGGTTTCTTTGTTCCAAATTCCCCCTTCCTCTCCCCTATAAGCAAAGTGGTGGCTGCTTTGCTGCTGCTTCCCACCAGGGCCTGTGTTTCAGCAGCTCTCAGAGGACATGATAGCAAATCACTTTGGGGACTGTTTATGATAAAAAGTGCAATGCAAACAGATAATATCATCATACTCCCCTATTAACAGACTTAAATCCCAAGGATGGGGAGAAGCTCCTGGAGAGCAGAGCTATCTCTCAAGCACTTCTGCTGCAATTTAAAAGCACTCCCTAGCCTGGCAAGGCTAATTTAACATCTTTTTTCTCAAGGGAGTATATTTGGGGCAGGCCTCCTGTTTGAGGCAGGAGGCCTCCATGTTGATTAGATTCAGCCAGGGGTTTTGGTTATCATTCTCTTTGAGTTCTGATGGACCATAATGGAGAAGAACAGGTTAGATGGTTGTATCACCCCCACTGAGGCCAAATCAGCTGTGAGCTGGGCAGGACGTGCTTGCTGAGTGGTGTCCCTATGAATGTGCCACCCGGGGTGGGCACTGGGGACAACTGGGCAAATTTCCCCTTTCTCCTTATTGCTGCCACTGTGGTCCTTGGCTGGCCTGTGTGGGAGAGTCTCCGAGGTGAGGCAGGACAGTAGTAAAAACAAAATAAAAAAGGAGAAGAGCATGAAAGGCAAAAATCCTTTTCATAATTAAGGCAGATGTCCCACCCTTTCAGTTTGTACTGAGGGATGGAAATTGCTTTTTCAGATTATTTCTCTGTCTGGAAAGATGTTTGTGTCCAAATATTGCTGGTGTGGTTGGTGTCTTGACTGGGCCTTTTCATTTCTGTGGCCCTTCTGGATGTTTTCATGCGTTAGGTTTGGTGTCTGCTTTGAACAGTGCCTCACTGCCCCTTAACCTGGGTCATCCTTGCTGATGCACGTGGAGGCAGTGGGAATGCCAGGGATGCAGAGTGGGTGAAGGGATGTCCTCAGCAGGAGGAACGGGGATAGTACAGATTGAGTTGTGCTACAGCCCCGTAGTGCCTTCAGGAGAGCATCTTCAGTTCCTGCAGCTCACCCTCCCACCAACACCCGCTCAATGCACGACTGGGCCCCAGTTCCGACACCTCTGGTTTTAAATCACTGCGTTTCCCTTCTCCATTTCTGTTGCACTGGGGGCTTTACCCCACTCAGCGTCATTTCCCTGCTCATCTCCGGCTCAGACAAGGCAGGAAACGTATTTTCAATGTATTAATTAAAATGTCTTTGCAGCAGAACATCTGCATGGAGAGCGATAGATCACCGAAGTGTGCGTGTGCGCGTGTGCCTGTGCGTTGCAGCCTTCCAGATAACGCATTGCTTTGCATAATTTATTCCAGCCAGCACAGCAATAATTTTCATAGCCTGTGATCTTCAAGTACGCGATTATCAATCTGCAACCCGGCTCCACATGACCCAGACGTTAGATTATTCCCAGGCAGAGGAGATGCAGGACGTTTGGCGCTCCATCACCTCTGGCCAGATGGTTGTATGGGATAAGATCAAGCATTGTTTTGTTAGATCCAACCACGCTGAAGCAATTGATCTTCTCAGGTATTCATCACTGTCAGCTATTTTGGGAGAGGATGGTCTTTGCCAATGATGCTATTCAATTTCCTGATTGTTCAGCTCATATCAGTTTAGCTTGAAAGATAATAAGATAGAAACCAGAGACTTCCCAGTCAATAAAGGGAAACCTCAGAGGCTTTTTCAGTCTTGCATCTGTCATACTTTGTTGGTATTTTAGCTGCTGAGCATTTGACAGCTGTTTGTAAAACTCTTATTTCCTCCTTCGAGAGAATTAAATGAAGAACATTTAATTTATTCCATGGAGGTTTCCCCAAGTGACCCATGGAACAGGTCTCTTTCTGGCAGCTGGACCAAATCTGGAGGGATTTAGCGCTTTCTTCACCCAAGGGAGAAAGAAACGTGATTTCATTACCTTTTCCCTTCCTTTTTTTATCATCAAACCAATTCTGTGTTTACCAGCATTGGTCCCACCTCCCATGAGTACCACAAACCATGTTTGGCATCTGTGGTGCCATCCTGGTCCTGCTAGTGGCAGCCAGTGGAGATCTGAATGCGGGATGGCACTGGGCTCCATCCTCCTCCAGGCACTGGTGCAACTGGGAATGGCAACTGGGAGCATTTCTCCTGCAACAGGCACAGGGTGCTCCTGCATCAGCATGGGCAGACACACAGGTGGGCACCCAGCACCATCACCTGGGACACCCCAGCCCCTTCAGCAGGTCAGGACTTTAATGGGCTCATGGTTAATGTCACTAATCAATATCAGGGGAAGGCTCCCTTAACTGTGCCAAGGGCAGGCAGCTGCTCAAAGCGGCACAATAATTATGTATAGCCCGAGTAATTATTTTTGTCACATTTCCTGGCAGGAGAAGACCATTTGTGGGCAGGGTTTAGCTACCTTCCACAACACGCCTGTTTCTTATTTATCCAGAACAATACTCTCAGTGTGATTTCTCTGTCGTCTTTTTCCTTTTAACGTTGTTTCCAGCCCACACTGCTTTTAATTTGGTGAGGTAAATTGAGACTGGGAGGGGAAAGCTGCAGAAAACCTCCAAACTCCCATTCTCCGAGCAGAACATTCCCTTGGGATCTGACGGCACTGCTGAATAGCTGGTCCTTCCCTTCCCAAGGGCCTTGTGAGTCTCAGCGGAGACAAATGCTGTTTTGGATGGCTGTAGTCACTGCACGGCCGGGGCTCGTCGTGGGATCTGCTCACAGCTTTGGAGCCCTCCCAGCAGCTCCTTCCTTACCTGGGGGCCTCTGAGTCAGCAGCCCCAGTGCTGCCCTATTTTGAATGTTGTGTCAATAAAAGGGACCTTACCAGAGCGCTGCCTTTGGAGTCCTGGTGCTGGGTTGGTGTGCATGGAGGGGAACTGCTCCCCACACTCTTACTTCAAGGATGCACTCAGCCTGCCTGGACCAGCTAAAGAAGGTGATGGATTTGAAAGTCTCCTCTCCTGGAATCCTGGGGAAAAGGAGATGCACCACATGACTCATTCTGAACCCATTTCCATTCCCTTCCTGAAAGCGCTCATGTTCTCCTGGATCTCCAGTCAGCCTTAAAATGGGAGAAGAAGCTGAGATGGTGTCATTAATCCCAGATTTTGTGGACTGAATAGCTGGATTCCCACCTGAATTTCTAATTTGTCCACTGCTTTCACCCATCTTTGGTTTTTTTCTGCTTTTCAGAGCCAAAGAGTAAATGTCCACAGCTGAGCCATAACTGGTCATGCCTTGTAGCTTCACCTACACATCTCAGCTATTCTGTCCTTTCTCCCCATCTTCCTTTGACCCAAAACACAAATGACCCTTAAATAGCCTTGAATATTGCAGGTGGCCATGCACAGGATCCAGCAGCCAGTCTCCATGGTGGCAGTCAGACATGGTACTGCCATTTCCCCTTGTCATGGACATCTTGAAAATGCAGCTTGAAGGTCCCAGTGAGGTTTCCATGTCTGGATTTCACACCCCTCACCTGTTGTCTCCGCTGTGGAGTTAAACAGCTTTGAAAGGCACACTCTGGCATGGGGACAACCTCCAAGTCTGCTTAATACACGAGTGCTCACTCAGAGGTGTCCTTTCATTTACTGCTTTCACCATCAGCAATCTCTAGAAGTTTAGGGTGCCTTAGGGAATTCCTGGCTTTAGGAATTAGCATCTTTTCCTTGGCAACAGTGCAGCTACTCCTGGTGCAAATGGGCTTCTCCCGGCCCCCTCCCCACCACGTCGCAGCATCGCCCATCCTCTCTTCCTTGGCTTTCTCCCTCCTCCTTCCTCTTCCTCTGGGTGTACTTGCAAAGTGTTTGCTATAACTATTGAAATGGATATAATGGCAATTTGGGGAGAAGATGCTGTTTAAAGCTCTTTAATTTAAAGGATGCTAATTCACTCCACTCCATCCTCGGGTGAGTTACCCAGCTACGTGCAAAGCCCCTTTTCTCCGGGTGTCAAACAGATAATTTTCTTCAGTCTGTACTTAGAGACTTTGCTGTGCCCACAGCTCACAGGGCATCCCACAAGGACTAGGGGGCTCGCAGAAGGCAGAGATGCTTTGGGACACCATCCCCATGGAGCTGGGATGCTTCTGGGATGCTGTAGCCCTTGCTGGGGCTCCCCAGAGCCAGCCCCTTCTGGAAACTCTGCTTTGTCTCTCCTGCTTGGGACCACAGAACGGTGGGAACCTGAGGCAGGCTGTGTTTGGCAGCCAGGGATCAGGGTGAGGGCAGTTGCTGGGAACAATAATAAGAAACTTGGCTACAGATCTCCATCCCAGGTCAGGTGCTCCAAGGGCTGTAGTTAACCCGTGTGAAAAATTGGCTGGAGACCTCCCTGCAAACCAGGTTCTGCCTCCAAGGCAAGCTGGATAAATAGCTCTACAAGCCAGGGGGGCAGCTCCAGAGAGAAGCCACAGGGCAATTCCCTGTTTTTGAAAGATCCCTGCAGTCACCATCCCGAATGATTCCTGTCCTGGGCCTGTGTGTGCTCCGTTACCTCCCGGGCTGACCCACGTGTCCCCACACCGCTGCTCTGCAATCTCCCCCCGTGTGATATTGCGGGATATTCCACCGCATTAGCAAGTCCAACATGTTTTTACTGCCCAGTGTCTCTCCATGCAATATTTCACTGTCTCCCTGGCTATTATCCTGGCGGCACAAAGTCCCATTGAAATTCATGGTGCAAGTCGCCCATTTGTTTCCTTTGAGCTTTGCAGGGTTTTTCTGTGCAGCTTTATGCATATCATTTTTTGCTATGCAAAGTGAGGGTAATGACTTTACCTGCTCTCTTTCAAAGCACTGAACAAAGCCTGTCCCCATGCCGTAGACTGATTTTGGAATATTTGTTCTAGGGTTTGAGAGGGATGAATCAGAGCTCTTAGGGAATGTGCAATCTGATGCTCTGTAAATAAAAAGGAAGTCATGCTGCATCTACATGTCTCCGAGGCAGGCGTGTGCTCCCTGTCAACCTTTCTTGCTGGAATCAGCTTCAGGGATGGCTTTGGCAAAGCTGAATAGCTTCATTTTAATGACAGCCCTGGAATAGCATCGCTTGGTTTGGCCAGTGCCACTGACAAGCCTTGAACCGGCTCTGCCTTTTGAGGGACAGATGTTGCCCCTCATGCATGACAAGGTGAGACTCCTCAAGCAAAGGGTCACTGGAGATATCCCCATGGATATCAGGAGTGTGGGAGAACTGAAGGCAGAGCAACAAAGGAAAGGTTTTGCTGTGAAGACCTTTGGACCCAGGCTGACTTTGCTCCATCGCCACCCCAAGGGAGGCTGAACCTCGGGTACCCACAGCATGGCTTTAATGTCTTGAATGAAGCCCCCGAATGAGTGACCACTTATAAAAATGGGGTTCATGATGTCTGTACTTGGATCTGTGCAGTGCCAGTAGGGCAGAGACAAGACTTTCCTCTCCACACACTGGTGTTTGGATGTGGCTAAGCATGCAGGGTGGATTTTGGACACTGCCCTGGGATGCATGGTTTGAAGTGTGTGCTTGGCTGGGCCATGACCCAAATTGCAACCTGAAGATTTGGTGACAGAGTCCTTTGTCTGAAAGCACCCACAAGCTGAGAGTTATTCTCCAAAGAGACTTGTGAATAGCACCTAACAAGTGCACTGGAGAATTTCTCATTTTCTCCATGGATGTGTGTGTGACAGAGGAAAAAAAAAAAAAAGGACAAAAATCTTTAAAGAATTTGCTCATTTTGAATTATTTACTCTGTCTACTTTCTTGGAGTCCCCCAAGAGGAAGACACTGTGCAATCTGCATTACAATAGCACGTCAGGGTATCCAGAAGGTCCAAAAGAAACCATCAACAGTGGGATGAGTCCCTTGGGGCCTTAGTGAAGGACATCCAACCATGCTGCACTGAATCCAGAGTTGCAGAGGTAGGCTCCACAGGGATGCAAGCACAGCAGGGAGACAGTGATCAGCATCAACAAGGATGAAGAGGACCAAATGAATCCCACATTCAGACTTAGTGGTCACTACAAGCAGCACACAGTACAGGGAAGTGTCTCTGCTTTGAGAGGTGGGTGAGCAGGGATGTCTCATGAGAACTGCACTATCCTCATGGACATCCCCTCAGCTGCCAGGCTGGGCAGGTAAAGGGAGACCAAGCCAGTCCTCGATGTCTCCACCAGCTCCAGGTGGTGAGCAGAGCAACTCATGGTGCACACTCACTCTGCACCAGGGCTGTGGGCTGGCAGGAGTCCCCCGTTCCCACTGCTGTCACCTTTCACTGGCTTTCATTGACTTCTTCAGAGTTTCAAAGTCAAAACTGAACAAGAAACTCAGAACAAATGGGGACCTATAAAAACAAGTCCAAGCTGCCAAGTCTACAGCAGATGTGATTTGCAATGGATGAGGTATTAACACCCTGAAAAATTGGAGTAATGATGTGCAGTAATATTTGTCATCACCAAGGCTGGGTATGTTAAACAAAAATGTTCTGAAATGCAGCTTCTGCCTGGGCCTGGTAACTTTCCCAGATGTAAATATTGCAGTTGTTTTCCAAACATTCTCTAAATACCATAAGGCCTTAGTCCACTTACAGCACTAACAGCCCATAAAATGCCATTTTTTGTTTTCTAATTAATCTGATGATTTTTAGATAGGATTTGACAACAGCAGTGAAAAAGCATTTCACGCTGAAAAAAATTATCCCTTGGATGTCAAGTCACCCACAGCCACGCTAGTGCATCGCTGGGAACTGCACAGCAGCATCCCCTCATCCCGCTGGATGGGGACTCATGGTGGGGCAGATCTACTCACCCTCCAAGCCAGGGGACACCAGCCTGCCTCGTGGGGATGCGAAGGGGGAGATCACACCCTTCCTGCAAGGATCATCCTCCCTTTCCTCTGGTGAGAGCTCCCTGTCGTGGTGCATTTTTCAGTTCCCCACAGCGGGGAGGGGAGCTGGAGGCAGAGCCCTCGCGGGGGTCCCGGGTGGAGCAAGGCTGGTTGGGTTTTCACCCTCTGTGTAGACAGAGGAGTTGCTGTTAAGGGTCTCCCTGCGGGGGTTCAGGTGCTTGGGATTTCTAAGACAGTTGAAGCCACTGCTTTTTGGGGGAGATGAATAATATAAGACCTCCATCCCTTGCCCATATGGGGTCCCATGAAGGCTTGGTGGAGACTTCTGGCTCTCCCCCAGGCTCCGCACAGAGGTGATCACGCGGCTGTCACATTGCCACCTTCCCCTCCAGCCTCCCCTGTGCTGGTGGGTGCTTCCCTCCCTACAAGGACACCAGGTTGTCACACTCACTGTGACACAAGGAGGATCCAGAGTCAAGCCCTGCTGCTGTGGGCACTGCAGGGGAACATTTCAGTCCCTGCCCTGCGCAAGGACGGAAGAGACATTGCCTACCCAAGGTCACACTTTGTTTCCTTATCTTACTCAACACCTCCCCATTCTGCATGGGCAAATGGAGCAGTGCCCAGCCAACACTCTGTCCCTTGGCCAGCATTTCTTCCCAGGTGATTCTCAAAAAAGGCAGCAGAAGAGCTCTCATTTCCCATACCCCCTCCACATCATTGTGGGAAGCAGCCAGGGTTTTATTAACCACCTCTCCCTCCTGTACCACTTGTTAAACTGGGTTAGGACTGCTCGAGCCTGCTGTGTGACATCTTCTGCTGGTGGAGGGGAAGGGCTCACAGAAGCTTTCCTGACCCCAGACACCTTTCTCACAGCACTCCTCCCGCCATCTCGCATAAATAGATCAGTCATCCCAGCACGGCTACGTCTTCTTTTACTCCTTCCTGTCTTTAATAATATTATCAATGTCTGGTTTAGATTTTT
Organism: Oreocharis arfaki; assembly: GCA_013398015.1. NCBI lineage: Eukaryota > Metazoa > Chordata > Aves > Passeriformes > Paramythiidae > Oreocharis > Oreocharis arfaki. The sequence continues at coordinate 646,449 of VZRR01011203.1, read as the reverse complement.
ACTAAATATAGGGGCCAGAGTCTGGGCTGGCGTCACTTCCTCCCAGAAGAACTGGAACAGCTTGCTCAGAAGTACTTACTCCTTTTATTAATTTAACGTGGTTTGCAACATTGTTTGATTGCACCAAGTCTTTCCACCCCCTGTTGACCTGGCAGCTGGAAGAAATGATGCTGCTTAAAGCCTGTTCTTGATCCACGGGTGAGGCTTGAGGTTTTTGGGGCTGCCTCTCCCAAAGCAACCTCGAGGAGAAGGGACACTGTGTGCCAGCCAGCAGCAAATTTGCAGAGAGCCTTTGGCAAATCTCCCCTCTCCTCACTGCTTCTCCATGGGTGAAGATCTCTAATGGAGTGCCAGTGGCATCCATGTCCCCTCCGGGTGATTCTTCTTCCAGCTGCCAGGTGTCGGTCGCAGCTCCAGGGCTGGCATGAACCCGCAGTGCTTGTGGCTGGCCCAGGGTTTGTGTGGCACCGATGTGGGGACTGAACCCTGGAACACCCAGCTCCTGGCACCAGCAGGGACCTGGCAGTGTCTGCTCCCTGCCCAAGGAAACCAGTCTGTTCCTTCTGCAGCAGAGGCAGGGGAGGGATGGGACCTCTTATCCCTCATCTCCCCAGGAAGACATCTGACCCCAGAGCCACCCTCATGGTGTCCCCTGCTATTTCATGTCATTGCCTATGCATTTATTAGTCCAAAGCAATTTCCATGGGAATTCCTTGCCTTCAGGGCATCCCATGGGACACGGGAGAATGGGATATCCCTGCTCCAGGGAGGAAGGGGTCTTCCATGCTTCGAGGGCACGAGCACAGGTGGTGATGGGGAAGGGGAATGGAACAACCTCAGAGCAACCTGCTCACCCAGAGAGCAAGACCCTGGGGACTGGGTCACAGCTGTGGAACAGAGGATGCTGGATCCATTCTCCATGCCCATCCTCTCCATCACGCAGGGTATCTCCTGCATTCCCATGCGCACTTTCCCTGGGCTGCGTGTCTAATGCAGCTGAGTGCTGTGCCAGGTTGCCAGCTGCCATTTGGAGAGGGGCCATTGCTTGCCTGTTCCCAGGCTGTCTCCCAGCTCTATCACTCCACGCTCCAGGTTTTTTGGCTGTGGTGGTGTTGGTGTTGTTGCTATTAAATTGAAAGCAGTAAAATTTCTCTCCTGCACCCATCCTTCTCTCTTTCCCCTGCCACCTTCTTGCAGGGCTGCAAAAGGAGATCGCTGGCTAGGAGGTGGTTTTGGAGATGGATTGAGACACCTCGAACAGTCACAAAAAAACACACGGGCCAGTCCTTACCTCAAATGACAGTGCCTGGGGAGAGAGAAGAGCACTTCTGTTCCAAGGGCCAGCTCAGTGCCAGCCACACTTTAATCATCCTGATTAAAGATATGTTGTTTTGCTAAAACAGCATAAAAAACCTGCCCAAAATGGGGAGTCAGGATGGCAGTCTCTGGGACAGGTGAAGGGTGGTCTGAGGCAGGCGGATCCCTGGGAAGGGCTGAGCACAGGAGCTGGGAAGCCCTGGGAGCTGTGGCGGGGGTCATGGTCCAGCCCCCTTAGTGTCACGGCTCGTCCCAGTCCCCGTGCTCCCAGCATCATCTGGCGCTGCCCAGCTGGGACCAGTTTGTCCCATGGAGGCTCAGATTTGGTGTGAGGGGTGAGGTGGCTGTCACGCACATATGGGGACACACAGAGATGCTCACACAGGCTCACAGAGACAGACCCGTGTGTGTACATACAGACACACAGACACACCCCGGACCCTGCACCCTCCCACTGCACAGATACACCCCAACATTCAGACACACACCCCAGTCGTCCCCGCACCCCCTCAGGGTGTCACCACGCGCACACAACAAGCACAGAGGCACACCCACACACAAAGGCAGATGTCCCCGACACGGACACTCACACCTTCACCAGCCCTGCACACTTACAAGCCCGCTCTCACGAGGTGTCACACACACATGCGGTGTCACACACACATGCGGTGTCACACACATGCAAGTGGCACAGATACAGTGTCGCGTACACGCGGTACCGCACAGTGCCATGCAGTGTCACACGCCCAGTGTCACAGTGTCACACACCCTGTGTCACCAACACACAGCTCCCATCCCCCCGTGCCAGCCCGACTCTGCTGGCCAAGCTGCTTATCGCTCCAGGCCGTGACCGAGCCCCGGAGAGCTCTACCGAACCGTGCCGTGCCGAGCCGGAACCGAGCCGAACCGGCCGTGCCGAGCCGTACCGGAGCGTGCTAGGCCGTACCGAGCCGAGCCGTGCCGTGCCC